>WEIS01035975.1:18190-44276 GCA_013389965.1 Todus mexicanus
TGTACCACCATATTTCATAGCTTTTTGCCATTTGTCTCTTACCAAAAAAAAAAAATAAAAAAATCACAAAGCTGAAAAACCAACTTCTTAGGGTTGAGCACCAAGCCACTGCACAAGCCTATGTTGACCACATCCCAGAGTAAACATTTTGTTCATGGCTTTCAGTGTACGTTTGACCACTCTTTTTGGACACAGTGACCTAAGTAATACACAGCACCTGTAGGCAAGGATGGGGGCAAACAGTCTCTCAGGCAGATCCTGTGGTCTGCATTACACTCGCCTGTTCCACTTTAGCCAGCAGCTCTCACTTCTGCTTTAACTTTAGCACTGCCCAAGAAGACCAGGTGACTTTCTTCTGCATAACCCTGATGCCTACACGAGATCTGCCCAGCTCCTGCCAGACCCTCCAGAATAGCAAAGCACTGCTAAGTCCACTTGCCAGATGTTTTCCTCCTCCCATTATTTTTTATCCTGTATTTTCCTGAGAGCAAGGCTGAGCTACGTGTTACTGTGCAGTGAGGCTTCAAAATAGCTTGCGCTTTGCAAACTTAGTTCATAGTCTAAGGTTCAAAGAGTACATGCAGCTCCTGAAGCCAAGTCAAACAGGAATGTAAGGCCTGTGAGGATTTCAGCAGTTAAGTTTTCTTTAGGCTACAATCTTTTTGCTTCAAAACTAGGCCCTTGATCTGTTGCAGGAGGCTGCAGTTTAATAAAGTCAAACAATTTGCTCTTTGCAATGTACTGTTTGTGGTACAAGTATCACTGAGTTATACAACTCCCCCTCACCACTGCCTCCTGGAACCACGTCTGTTTATATACAGAAAGCACTATCAGGAAGCACGCCTAAAAATACCCAGTGATGTTAGCTGGGGATCTGGCTCTGGCTCTCCTCCTCTTGATTCTGCCTCCATAACATCCTTCCATCATCTTCACACTCCAGAAACCTGGCTGTTCAAGCAACCCTAAAAAATAAAAAATTAAAATAATTAATTAATTCTTCTTTCCTCCTCTGCCAGTAGCCATTCTCCACACTGTCACAGAGCAGCTTCCATGATAGAGGCACACCATGTCCCATCTAGTGTTTTCTCACTTGATCACTAAATTACAGCGAAGTACCCATCATCTTTATCAAATTCCTGAGTACGCCTACATGGCTCTGCTCACTTTCCAGACAATAAGAAGGTGCCAAGTTAGGGCAAAAATAGTACCAGGAAAAGAATAGCATCTTTTACTTTACTATATAAAGGGGCATTTGAAGACCACAAAACAAAAGGCAGTACTCCGGACAGACTAACTTTTGAAACTGCACTCAGGGAAGTTACCCTGGAGACAAAGCATCTCCCAAAGGGAATACCATTGCAAATAAAAGTATTTTCACAGTAGTACAAATAAAAAAAATCTGTACAGCAAAAATCCATTGAACTGACAAAACTATCAGTTATTAAACTTTAAGTAAAACTCAAAGGGATTCAGTTGACACTACTGATCCGTCTGCTGACCAGTATGTGGGCAGAGCCTCCTCTCACACAAAATGCCACTTGTCAAGTGGTAGGGTCTTCCAGGTGCTGCAGTCTGATCCTGCTTGTTGCCAATCATCTTCATTACCACAAAGATCTTCCAGCACAATCACAGCAGGCATGCAGCACAGACTGAGATCTATAGCAGCACAAAGGATCTTTGACTCTTCAGTCTGTCCACATATCACCAATTGACCTGAATGTTTCTCTTCTGCAGGTGGTCAGCAGATAGATCCTGAAAATGAAAGCTTAACGACTCGATTGTTGTAGTAGATGAGATCTACCATTGTGGTTATTCCCAGCATAAAAGTCTTCTGAAAAGCAGTTGTTGCTCTACAAACACCTTGCTATTAAAAAGCCCATGTAATTAATCTAATTCCTCCTAATTCAATAATTATAATTTATTAATTCATCTAGCATTAAATATCAACAATGAAATATTCACAAAAAATTTACAACCAGAATGATTTGTCAAAGTCCATAAAATTGCTTCTGGAGGAGCAACAGTTCTTCGACAAAAACTCCCCAAACCCAAGCACAGAACTGTAAGAAGTGAGACACTGATAATTTTTGTACCAAAACCGTTTAGGTTGCTGACATTAAATAAATAAATACATACATACATACGTACATCAGTTCTTTACACAAACCCCACCCATCATTCAAAACCCATCAGCCAGCAAAGAGCAAGCAAGGAATTATTTGCTCAGCTCTGGTGACAATTGACTGTTACTAGAGTTATTCTGACACATTGTTTTAGAGAACATCTGTTTCCACTCCAACTCCTTCAACTTTCAGATGTGAAAAACAAAAGCTTATTTTCATGCCATGTCTCCCATCTTCAGCTGGCAATAGCTGCATGATTATGAAGTTATTGTTATGCTGGATGATCTGTTTGTCAGTCTATATTTTCCTATCATATCTATTTTTAGCTGCTCATTAGTATTACTTGGAGCCTCTCCTATAAATCTTAAACATTTATAGCACATCTTGACAATTCATCAAATGGATCCAACCTCCAAGGAAAGGAAACCCAAACCACTCCCCCCTGCTCAACTGAATGAGATTCAGATCTTTGTCTCTTAAACTTCAAACTCAATATTTTCCCATCTGCTCTTTATACACAACAGCCCTTTTGCTCAACACCATTCATAACTTTTTACTTTCCTCCAGAGGTTTCCTGATGCTTTTAGTCTGCTGGACTCACAGAAGACTTGGATTTTGGAGGGCTTCTCCCCCCCCAACTCCATTGGAGGGGAAAAATAATCATTCAGCAATGAATGGCCACTTTTCATTACTCATTCACAAGAGAGACACAGCAGGATCCCAGGGCTGGACTCAAAGATACTTTTTTTTTGCCATTCTCACAGGAGGGAAACAGCATTTTATCAGATGCTATTCAAACTAAGGATATTTTGAAAATTAAATTACTTTTTCACTTGTTCTACAAATTGACTTGCATTTCTAAACCTCTGTGTGTGCATACGTAACTATGAATGAGCTGCACAATTTCTGTGGGTATGTCCATACCTGGAAGTACCAGTACATGTGATTTGCCCAGGTCACCCATGCAGGGAGTATTTCTAAAAGTTCAATTTATAATGGCCAAAGACAAGATGGTTTCAAGAAATAATAACCAGAAGATGTTGCCTAGCCAAGAGTTTTACACAATAAAAATCTCCACTCATGAAGAAAAGTCACCACCTGCCAGGCAGTGCTGGGCTGCCAGAAGAGGCTGTGCAGCAGCTCCTGGCTAGTGGGACCGAACACTGCAACAGGCCAGGGGAATTGCTTGCCTCCTCCTCAGCTCTCCTGGGGAAATCCCAGCCTTGCACACTCTGCACAAATGAAGGCTAAGCAACACATTTCTCAGATGCAACTGTTAGTTGTCTATATGTAATTAGCTGATACCTAACTGGAACACACCACTGATTAAAAAATCAGACGGACCATCTTTTTCATTTCCTACATGTTTGAATTAATCAAAGGAGACATAACAAGAAATGAAAACTGTACCAAGGAAAACAGTCCTGGTGTGCATGTTAGTCTTACAGAGTGGCTTTAAATTAAACAGCTCATCTGATCAGGCAGCAGCTGTGGTAGGGAGTGCTCAGGAGAAAAGAGTAACAGAAAAGGGTACTTAGCTTTTTACAACCAAAGATGCTTTCCATCAGTTCATACAACTCTTCAATGCACCTGGTGACTTTTCCTACTGTCAATTTTCATTGAAGAAAAAAACCCAACAAAGTAGTTTAGATTCAGTTATGCCTCCATATGGTTACACTGTGATTTTATGATCACTACAACCTCCAGCAAGTTCTCCAGTTTCTAACCTATCCTGCTTCACACCAGACATATGTCAACTTACCTGCATCTTCGCTTATCATCCTTTCAGTCAGATGGCAAGTGTCAACGCCATAGCAATCTGTCTGGCCAGTCATCCAAAAGCATTTCAACGCACAAATACTAATACATCTTTTTCAGGTTAGTCATGTTGATGTCAGACGTCCCAATCCTCAGAAATGCCTCCCTGCCAATAAAGGTGCTGGCTTGCTGAAAAATAAAGAAATAAGTTTGGGGGCTACTTGGAAAAAACCAAAACAAAACAATAAATCTTGGGATGCTAAAGATCCTGTATATTCTAGCAGTTCTTCCATGCAATATACTGCAGGAATACTTCTGGAGTGCTGTGATTGTACTGGCAGCATATCTCACTGTGGGATATCTGCTCTCAATGTGGAACAGACATTTTGAGGGAAAAAAAAAAAGCAAACTCGGCAGGCACAATGACTCAGAGATGAGAGATTACAGCAGTAAACCCCAGCTAGTCAAAGAAAGCACCATCATATCAGGATCCTCTCCCCACCCCAACCACTATTCCCATGAAAAGAAGTATGTCAAATCCCCTACAATTCCTTGAAATTAAAATATAAGATTAAACTGAAGATTGACACAAACTATAAGGTCCAAATATTATCCAGATTTCCCTTAGCACTAGACACTTAGAGACCTGGGATCTTAACGTTTATTATGGTAATAGCAACCTTGGTTGTAGAATCACAGCTAGACTCAGACATACATACAAATGACCCCTGTATCTACCTAAGCAAGAATTGTATTTTTGCCAGCCCCAGATGTTCGAAACTCCTGATCACCCCTCACCCCTTCCCATTGCGAGAATCTCTTTATAAAGCATGGGATTTTATTACTATTATTTGTCTTAAGGTTCATTGTTTTCATGATTTTCTTGACAAGAGCAATAAACATACCCCTCTCCCGCTCCCCTGCCAAGGAAAGCTGAGATTCTCTAGTAGAGTTAGGAGTGCATACCACATTACATGACATAGAAAAAGCTACAAGAGCTAGAGTGCTGCCACCTGGTACACCACAGCTGGGTCCTAGGGTTAAGGCAGCTGGGAGCACATGCTGCTTCATTTACTTGTCTATGCTTTCGAATGAGCAGTGCCAAAGAAAGATGTATATGTACATATATGTATATATATTGGCACCATCAACATCCATGACATTAGGACATTTAACAGACCTCTTCACTAAGATCCCTGCTCAAACCAAGATGATTCCCATCAGAAAGTGGAAATTTGACCAGGCCCTGTGTTAGCACATACAAACTGATGGAACAAATCTGTCTCTCAATCTGAGTGGGATAATTTCCTAAACAAGACATAGCCAATCAATTTATTTGTTTAAAAAAACCCCAAACCCAACCAAAGATCTGGAGAGGCCACATAATAATACAATTTATACAACGCTTTAGTCTTTCAAAGGAAGATTTAGCTACATTAGCCCATAAGATGCATGAATTGACCAGTTTTGAAGCTATCCTTTTTGCAGTGTTGTATAAGTTTGGCTGCAAAAGCAGAGAGAAAGTTGCATGTCACTAAAAAGTAAAGGTTTTAACGTGAACCACTGCATAGTCCAAAGGAACTCATCTGTAACAATGAAAACATAATTATTTAGTGTAATACCTAAAGGTATAAATATTCCATAGCATCAAGAAACATAACTCAGAAAATATAGAGGACACAGATGAGCCACAGCTCATCTTGTCCAGAGGCTGAAACTCCCACCAGAGTGCGGTGATGCTTCAGCCAGGTTGTTTCTCACAAACATTAATATGGGCTTGAGGTTTTCACTGTCCTGTCAGGGCTGCTCAAAGGATTTAGAGTTCAGGTTGAAAACTTTTAGTAATTTCTGCCACAGCAACATAGCAGGGCTCTGGAGACACCGACAGTATTTATAGCAGACTGAAAATTGTACCTCTTCTCACCAACTGAAGCAGTTCCCTGAGCTGAATGCTACAGCTAATTGAGAGAAGACTGTCATATACCATCAGCTAAATCTACTGCTGGTCCTCAAGATCAGGTTGTGCTGACTGTATTGTGACAGCAGTGTCTGAAGGGAGGTCATATTAATTTCTCAATTTTCCCTCTAGGAACAAGAGTTTCTTCTGCATCTGAACTGCTAGGTTTCTATTTATAGGCTTGAACCCTGTGATGTAATCTTCCTTTTTGTTTCCAGGGAAACAATATTTGATGTATTCTACTTTCAAGTTTTTCTTCCTTTACATTCCCTCCCCCTCCCCTTTTAAAGAGATAAGTCAATAAGTGAAACCTGTACTTACTTATCTCTGTCATGCAGCATAGTTCTCTCTCTAAAAGCAGGCTTATTCATATCACTAAGAAATACAAGACATTTCAAAAATATGCTTAGCAGTAATTTTATGCACTGTTTATACATATTACTTTTTGATATAAATGAGCTATAACTGCAATAGACAGCAACTCCTGTTGACACTCAGTTTTCCTAGAAACATCAGTTCTGTATCTCAGCCTCAAGTACTCTTTTCCTGAAAACATTTTTAAAAATCCTCTCACTGACCACTCATCCAGTTTTCCCATGGTTTTGCACCTCAAGCTGGGGCTCCTGATAGCCAGTCCTGTCACCTGGGACTCCCCTTCTGGTGGCAGGGCATCTCCTGACACCTCTTTGCGTGCTTCCCTCTGGCACAGGGAGGTGTTCTCAGGTCTGTTGTTGCTCTGAGTTCACTTTCACTCACAGGAAAAGCCCCTGCATTCATGTTCTTTTAAAACAATTGGTTGTCACTTTGGTGTCTGTAAGTTAGGAAAGTGCAGAGGAATGAATCCATAATTCATACTGAAATCAGCATCTGTAATAGCTGGAATAAAGCACGTTGAATGGATTCTTGAAGAAATGTAGCTGCTTTGGAGTCTTAATGGAAAAGCAATGGGTCCAGCTAAAAGCTTTCCTTAAAAATCTCAGTGTAAGCGTGTTTATGTGGACAAGTTGAAAGGTGTGTTTCAAAAAAGAGACTATTTTTGAGTAGCAGTGCTCATAAAGGTAGTTGATTAATTTTTTCTGAGAAACATGAGCTCATTTTTGTTACTCCTGCTTTGTGCCTCTGTGATATATAACAAGAAATATGCCGGACTGATGATCTTCTGCTTCACATCCAATGAAGTTAGAGCCAGAATTTTTTGGGAAGACTACTCATTTTGGAACATAAAAAGGCAGGTAAAATCCCAACCTAAATGAGATTATGTGAATCAAGAACACTCAATAAAATTTTGTATGATGGAAGGGAGAAAAAGTTTAAGCACATGCTGGATATACAGTCAGTAAATAATACAAATTTTATGTTATCAAAGAAACTATCAAAGTGAACACGGAAATTATACAGTCAGCATCTTCCACTTCGCGTCATACGGGTGGGTGCATTGGTATACTCATTTTTCCTGTGTCAGCTCCAAAAAAGGTTGGGATCTTTTTTTTAAGGTACCTGATCTTCATTCAGAGACTTTTAGTCATTCCACAAGATCCCTGACTTGGCAACAGTAAAGGACATGGAATGGGAAGACGTACATGGTTTAGGCCTCTGCCAGCATCTCTGGGTCCTTTTCAAAAGTTCATCACAATTATTCCTCAAACCCCAAAAATAAGGGTTTTCCACACTCTGCATTTCTACTGGAAGCTGCTCCAGGAAGCCACTTCTCTCCTCCTACTTCAAGAACATTCATGGTCAGTTTTGTCCCAGATTACAGTTGTTGTCAAGCCTTCATATCTCCCAGTCTGATCATGGCTTTAATGACTTGACAACACTGTCTCCTTCCTAATGATTACTCAATCTCTTTAAGAGCCACAGTAAAAATCACAGTTGACAGAAAGGGAACAGTAGCAAGCTTGGATTGTTTGTCACCAGGTTTTGTTAGATTATTACTGAAGTAAAACATTTCTGGTAGCTAAAATTCAGAGCACATTTCATGGTCTGGCAATGCATTGCTTCAGAGATTGTGATTCTGTAAAGAAAGAGCTTTATCAAGTTTATCTGCTTCTCAAAGATGCTCCTTGGCACTGGACGGGTCCGGTTGGGTCTCAGTAAATCAAATACTTATTTGATGTCAGTGAAACTAAGATGCAACTGCTGCTTTGCTCAAGGTTGTCAGAAAGCTTTTCAGTAATCACTTTCAGCCAGAATAGATGCTCAATTGTTCTTTCCTGCTGCAAGGGGGAAAAACCAGCAGTTTGCTCTTCCTCAATAATTCCCTCATATTTCATTTTTAATCTCTTAAGCAAATTACAAGTGAAGACCTTTGATGTATGCGCCAGCCAAACTCATTCATTTCTCAGTACTTGCTGGACTAGAGAGGATCTCCCGTTCTTATGCATGTGGATGATAATAACAACTTCAAAGCCCCCAGGCACATGTTAGCTTTCCCTGATTTCCTTTCTAAATATGAGTTTCGTAGGCCAACACCAGTTAAGACCCATGAACAGCTGCACTTGAATGCCTTCTATTAAGGCAGTCTTGCTATCCCTCATAGTGTAACAACTCTGTATCTACTTCACAGAACTACTTGGTCTGGCTTTTGTAATTTTTCCTTAAATGGAGTAGCTCATTTCCAACATTTATGGTGTTCTCAGTTTAAAAGGGCCTGGAACCTGATCAACTCTGAGGAAAAAGCCATTAAAAGGCACTTGCCCTGAGGTGGCACTGAGCATTCCTGGTGGATTACGAGGCATTGATTTGCTTTTGTGGGGTTTTATGACATGAAGTGTACTTGATTACTTCTAGTAGGAGGAACAATAGATCGTAGCCATATGGTACCACAGGACCAGATGTTCTGAGCATAGTTGCACCTGAGCTGTGGTCAGGCAAACTTCCCCCAGGCTTGCTTAGGAAAAATGAAGAGGGGACATATTTCAAACCAGTTAATGTTATAAATTGTAGTTATCATCATTACTTTTTCTGTTGAACTCATTATCAAAACACTTAGAGACAAAGAGCACAGAAGAGTTAAAGAGAATATTGCATAGTCACATAAATAAGAAAAACCACCACCAGAGACAATTTACGTAATACTGTAATACTTCGTGCTTGGGTTTCCAGCCAAGCTTTATCTAGAGAGATGGAGTGGGGAGATTAAACAGAGTTTCTGCGAGGCAGAAAAAATTACCCCAAAGTGGGGAGCACAGATGTCATGTACGTTCCTTTAAGGTGTTTGTTACAGACTATGGTCAGTGGTATGGACATCAGACTAATGGCAACAGCATGGTAACACCGGTGTTTTCTGTCTGCACTGCCAGTGAGCCAGATGCCTGTACTGAGAGGACAGCAAACAGCAATCCAGTTTCTGGCTCTCAGTTCTATTTAAGTCTAGATTTGGCACTCCATATACCATGAGATTACTCTGATCCAAAACCTGCTCTCAGCATGTCTGGGTAAAACTTGCTGATCAGAGTTGCATACCAAGTATCTATTATTTTTTGTGGGTTTTGTTGTGTTGTTTTGTTTTTAAAACGTGCTACACTTAGGAATCACATGTTTTTTGAATCTCTGCAGTATTGCGTTATTAAGGATATAGAGAAGTAGAAGAAAATAATTCTTATCCCAATGAACAATAAGAGTAAAAACAGACTGTGGCAGCATCCCAACACGTCACCAGGAGAATTTAAGTATGATCCTGTGTTTAATATGGTGGTATATCAGGGACAAAACCACCTTGAATTTTGGCAATGTCATTTTCTTTGTAGGGCAGTTTAAATGCTATTACCAATTGGAGGTGCCCAGTTTTTGGACCTCAGGAGCAAGTCAAGACACCCCATGCTGCACAGAACTATGTACTTACTAGTTAATGCTCTTTCTGCATAGGGTTTCTCTGGTAGATGCTCTGGTAAGGCTCTC
The DNA here is from genome assembly GCA_013389965.1 of Todus mexicanus. Lineage (NCBI taxonomy): Eukaryota > Metazoa > Chordata > Aves > Coraciiformes > Todidae > Todus > Todus mexicanus. The sequence goes on from WEIS01035975.1 coordinate 27,929, forward strand.
CCTTAGAATTGACTGAGAAACAGGGGTATAAGCAGTTTGGGGCCCCAGACTCTTCCTGTTTCCAGCATTCTTTGGTAAGAGGCGGTGACAAGAAAGCCCTCATCCCTTATTTTCCACATTACTGTGCCTTGGGATCTATACTCCATTTCAACACAAATCTCCCAGAATGTTTTTTCTGCTGACAGCAAGAGAAAAAGCAGAACAGTGAACAAAACTCCTTTCAGTACCCCAGCCCCAGCCTCCCCCCACAAGCCCACAGAAGGCCAGGGAACCTCATTCATGACCAGAGTCATTCCTTCCTAGCTCCCAGGGAGCTTGCTTCGTCCCTAGCCTCAAATACAATCTTATAAACACAGTCGCTACTGCTGGGCTATTAGCCCTGCCAGAGACACAGCAAGAGATGGACCAGGCAGTAAATTTGACTCCTACCAGGTCAAATCCAAGTTACTCTCCAGAAAATACTGCCTAAGAAGCTCATAAAACAGTTTTTCTACTTGTTATACTACTTGGACAAACAACATCAACTGTAATCTACAAGAACACTTGCTTATTGACTAAAAAATAACATAAAAGGTAATGTGCCATGAGTCCATCATTTCTGATGTGCCTTGTAGTTCCCCCTATTTTCAGAATTTCAGCAATGCACCTAATGTGTTGGCTTAAAACATTCAGACACTGAAATCCTGGCCCTGTGAAGCAAAGCTGCCCCTTTCACTTGATTTGCCGAATGGCATCATGAGTCAACATGATTCTGATTCCCCTGCTGACAGAAGCTAGCATAACTGACGTCTAGCTGAGATACAGTCATGAACACAACAATGCTTGTTAAAGAATCAAGTAAAACTCTGAATAAAGCAATCAAAAATAAGCACACAATCAGTATTTTCTGGTAATCCTTAACTAGGAGATTAACAAAGAACAGCAAACTCAAGCTCAAATGGTAGGTTACATAGGGCAGTAACTGTCATCTTTGTTTTATGGGACTACAACGCCTGCCTTGGCAGAGCCCAAACCCCTGATGGGGGCCATTAAGCAATACTTCACTATAAAGAGAAATTAAACAAGAAATGCCCGATCCATGCACACAAGGTATTGTCAAACAAGTTTTATGTAGTGCTGCATAAACACCAGTTGACTTCAGCAAGAATCAAGGGTACACAGCATTTTGTGACGAGGTTGCATAGTCATTTAAAACATTTCTATCTGCAGTAATCAAAACAAGTTATAGCCAGGCTACAGCTATATGTCTGGTTTGAAGACTGCTTGTCTGTGCAGGAGAAAACCATCTGGATTTACTTTACAGTTAGCTTTAAAAAATATATATATAAGGTTTCTTAACTTTTGCCAAACAACTGGAAACATAATGGTTTCTGCATGCTGTTAGCATCTCAGTACAGCTGCAAATGTACATTAGGACAATCTTAGATAATTATATACTTATTCTTCCGATACAATTGTTAAAAAGCCAGCTTTTCCAAATAACAGCATATTTTGAAGCAAAGAGGAAATCTTCCAGTCCACCAGGTTGGAATGGGGGAAGGAGGTCTTCTAAAGCAGTACTTTACTCAAAGCTTGTCTTTTAAGCTAACACAAAAATTCCAAGCCTTAAAAAACAGTGTCAGATTTTTCCAACTGTACCTCCAGTGTGGTCTGGCCAGAAACCTATCATTTCTCTCCCTTCTCCTTTTCTTTACCCAGTGCTTGTGGAAGAAATTCAGTCCTTCTAAGAATTTTCAATTTTTTAAAAGGGTTTTTGGTGTTTTCTCCCCTTCCTACCCCTACCCCCCTGAATAGAACTTTAGCTCTCATCCTTTCCACAGCTCCATACTCTACACCACAGAAACTGCCACCTGGGAAGCTGGTTGATAGCATCTTTTTTTGGCCACAGTCTTGCTCATTCTGTTGAGTATCACCCTTTTTCCCATCAAAGCCCTTGTCTCTTCTATCTAGAACTTCAGCTCTCACAGCTAGGAATTGCCTTTTATTGTGTATGTGAACAGTAACTGGCACAGTTGTTGGTTGGCCCTTTGCCACTTTCAGAATACACATGAAAAATGGAGGGATAATGAATTTTGCCCAGGGTCAGGTTCTGGGGCTGGTGCAGTTGTTTTGCTAAGACAGGCAACAGGGGGCCAGTGAGTCACTGCACACAAGAGCAGACCACCAACAGCAGGGACCCGCATGCTGAACGCATGCAAGGCTCTAGGAAGGGGGAGTGAACTGCATGTCTAAAGCACCATCACTAGCTTAGTCGAGATTTTCAGAAACTACTAATAACATGGCAAACATCTGCTTTTAGGAGCCTAAGGCAACTATTCAACTTTCCAGAGGGCAGGTGCTCACCTCTTCCAAAAGAAGAGCCTTCCTGCTGTGTTTCCCATGTGTCCAGGTTCCAAAGCACTGCAGTCATTGGCCACTCCGAACATCTCGGCAAGTAGCACTTCTCACTTAACAAAAGCAAAAACTAATGGAAACCCACAAAACTGGTCCTAAAAATAAAATATTTTTCCAGGAGGTGAACAATCCCTCCTTACATATTCTTGTGACCTGATGGAAAGAGGAGTGGCAAGGGCTCGTATTGTTTTGACAGCCAGGCAGACAAATACCTCTGTTTCAGCTTAATATTCCCAGAACTCAAAATATCATCCTGAAAAAACACTAACACAAAACATTGTCACGCCATTGACTTGACATCAGAAAGACAACCTTGTAGAGTGACAGCCCAAGAGAAGCAGCAGACCACTTCCCAACCCCGTGCCATGCCACCTGGGGCATACAGACTTTCCATCGCACACCTTACGGAGCAGTCTCCTCTCACCAGCACTGCTGGTGTGCTGTATCATCTTACCCATATTCCCACACACTGAGTTTCCGGCAGGAATAAAAATAAAACAACCGCTGCTAGTTTCTGTTATATGGAGTCTGGATCTCCTCCTTCACAAAGTTTCTCTGTTATCAGTATAGAATTAATTTGCACAACAACCTTTCAAGGTAACTTAGAAGGCACAGCAGGCTTCTAACATCTAAGCTTTCTCATTTTAAGAATGACTATCAGAATAATTGGCAGTGAGTAGGTTGGCTGCTCTGTAATATAGGGACTTGGCTGGAGTGATGCAGTTAGCAAGAAACAGCAGCAGATCCACTGCCCAGAACTTGAACTGAAACTGTTTGTTATTACTTGACATCAGTACTGCAGCATTAGCCATGAACCATGACCAAGTCTCATCCTGGACCTTCTGGGACAAACTTCTATCTTTTAAAGAGACAGGGGATGACAAAGGTAGTTGGAAGGATCTGAAGTAACATTAAAAATAGCTGACATTCAGGAACTAAGTTGTGTCCCACTGCAAATTAATGGCACCTACTATGGGATGTGGATATTTGTGAAAAAAAAAACCAACCCAACACTTGAGCAAGCTGAAGCTTTGGTCAGGCCCAGCCACCTGCATTCACAGAAGACTGTTTCTGTTCTTGCAAGAGATTAATGAAGTTCCACACTGGATATTAATCTACAACTGGCTGCTTTTTGCACGCACTGGTGCAAGAGTAGGGAGTGCTATGAGCCAGAAAGATAAGCAAGTAGCATATACAGGTCTGCTCTTGGAAATCAGAGGGTCATCTCAACAGAAGAGACTGGGAGGCCCCAAAAAGCAGGCGCAGAGACCAGTGGGTTACTTCCCGGTATCATGTGCTTGTCCTGACTGATCTCTTTACCTCCTTCACCCACTCCCAGGCCGAAGGCAATAGATCTAATGAATTTCCCCTGACAAATATCAGTACTCACACGACAGCTGGAGCTTATGTCACTGCAAGCTCAGCTTCAGCAACACCAAAATCTCATTACTCCTAATTAAGTTGTCCAAGTTGGCAACAGTGAGGCACAGTTTGCTGCAGAACGAATACCTGGGGATAGGGTATTGTGTACCAGCTCCTCAGATGTGATCACTGATCCCTCTAGCAGACAGCCCTGTGGGACGTGAAGGTCACCACTCTCACGGTGTAGTGCTGGAGTGGAAGAGGTGTGGCTCTGACAGCAGGAACCCCAGATTTTATCTCTCATGAATCTGGCCATGGCGTACTACAGAAAGTTTTAGATGTTCTTCAGTAGGAAGGCATGCAGCTTTTCAGAAAAGCTTTTTAGTAAAGTAGGGAATTTTTCAAAGGTTGGAGAGTGCACCTCTGCGTCTTTTTGGTGAGCTGTGCCCATGTCACCAGAGCTGAGCAGGGCTGAGCACCACATTGCTTTCTTAGCAGAGAGGCATTTTGTATGTCAAATAGATACTGAGGGTGACAGCACTGAAGAAAACCAAGGCAGTAGGCAGGGAAGGGTGTCTTTCTGGTGGTGCACATGCAAGAGATGAGGATCTTGTCAGGATGACACCTCTGCCATTGCACGTTGTTGTGCCAGTGACAAATCACTTGTGCACAGCATGACAGGGAACAACAATGCAATGCTGCTAACCCACATGCAGCAGTAAACATAGCATTGGGCTTGACAAAGGGACAAAGAGATAAAAGATGACTTTTGTTTATTATAGTCGACATGCAGGCATCACATTATCTTAGTCATATTGGGGCTAGGTAACTAAATTGACAGGTTTAATGTTTCAGGTCACATCAGGGAATAGTTTTACCAGCAGATGTAAATATCGTCCTCTGGAGTGGGTAGTACTCAAGGTCAGAGTCAGCAAATCCTCCTCTAAATATAGACGCTAGTCGCGAAGTTTGTAAGATTTCTTTTGTCGTTCTGCCGTACTTCACCAGACCTGGCTACTTGGAGCACCCACATATGCTCACAGGTAAGGCTGAGCAATATACGTTGTCGCTGTACTTCTTTTGCTCCTCTTCTTCCTTTTAGAACCTAGTTTAGTAAACTAAGGAGAGGACAGAGCTGGCAAACTTTCTAAGGTAACTGATAACTTCAAACTTGTTGCAGAGAAAATAAAAAGCTGAAAACTATTGCAGAGTCAAAGAGGGTTTGAAAGTATAATTTATAATTGTTTTAAAAAACAAATTGGTCATATTACAGAGATGACATTGTAAAATAGGAAATGAGGTGCCAAAACTGTATTTATCTTAGAGATAATTTCAATTTAAAAGTTGGGGATAAAAATGCAATTTTTTAAGCTTTTGTAACATCTGCCCAATAATATTTTGCTTTTCCTTCAACAATTGCTCCACCCTCCAGCCAAATCTAACTTTTCCAGTTGAATTACAATTCCCTCAGCTGACAGTGTTTTAAGTTTCTTTGGGCACTCTCATAATATTTAATGAAATCTCAGCTTAATCTGTTTCAAATTAGCCAGTTCAGTGAACAATAAAGAATGAGGGCAAAAGTAAGTTTTTAAAAAGTCATCAGTGGTTTAGAAATTCATTGAAATAGTTGGTTAGTTTTGAGTATTCACAGCAGGAGGGTCTGGAAAATAATTGCGCAGAGGCTACGATTCTTCTGGTTTTAAACTGTTTAAAGACAAATGCATTGGATGAACTATTTTACAGTCCCTGAATGCTTCAAGCATAAGAATGCAGGAGTGAAATAAAGGAACTGAAGTAAATTATAGTTTTTAGTAAAGGCTAGGACAGGAGTAAGGAGCACAGGACTGTGTTATTCTTCACTAAAGTGTACTGCAGGTGCCACGGGGGTTTCTAGTTTTGGATGTACAACACTTTGCTTAATTCTTTTAGGGCTTTTTTTAGAGAAAAAAAAAATTTAAGAACTGACTCCTCCTCCATCCCAAGAATTATTTGTACAAAATTAATTTTTTGGTCTAGCGTTAGAGGAAAAAAACACCCAAGGAACCTTTGCAGCACCATCCCTCATCTGCAGCACCCCAAGGTACAGCAAGCACCATATCACACAGGCAAGCATACAGCTTTTCATGGCTATTGCCAGTGTTTGCATAAAATGTCATGGGGATGGCATATCAGGGAGTACATTTTAAATTCATTTAGTTAAATCATCCGACAAAGTAAGCTTTTGTTATCGCAGCTAACCAACTCTCAAATCTCAAATGTACTTTGAGACATGAAAAGCTTAGAAACCAAAGCAGTGTTTACCCTCCTCCCATGTGCAAACACTGCACTCCAGACAGCACGTGCATTGGCTTCTGCAAGGAGAACTTTTAAGTTTATAAAACAGCCCTCTGCTTACTCATACTCAAAAAGGGTAAGTACTTTTTCGCCCTGAAGGGAGGTATGTACCTCACATGCTGGCTAGAAATGGAAGAACAAAACATTTCTTCAGAGTTCAGGAACTTCTTAGGAATTCAGGCACTCAACAGATCCTCCCTCACTATTACTGATGACCCTCAGTCATTAGATCTGATTTTTGTCTGCCTTCAGCACCAAGAGAGTGCTTACGTGGAGACAGGCTACTAAACTGGATTTGAGCCTTTTGCACATTTTTTTGAAAGTGTAGGAGAACTAGTATTCTCCATCCTTACCCTCTCTCAGGTACTTTCCTCTCATACCCACTTGTTACAGACACTGTTTCTCCATGAAGGTCTTGTCAAAGGTAGTTATTAAACGGAAAGAAGTAAATAAAACCAAAAGCATTAACTTTGCAGTTGTCTGGAAACCAAAAAGGTCTCAGGTTTGGACCTTCTGGAAGACAGATGTCCTCTGACTTCAGTGGTGTTCAATTCTACCTGATAAATAAAAACATTTAAGTAAGTCAACTCTCCAGACAACATCAGAAAAGAAAATGGAAAAAAATTTCTCAGTAACAAGCACTTCATGTGCAAAAATGATTTCTTAATCATAACCACGGGGGGAGGGGGGGGTGTGCGCGCTTTATTGTTCTTTCAAATTTAGAGTTCATAGCAGTGGATAAATTCATTTCTCAGACTTGAGGGTCAAACCACTGACTAATTTCAAAGGCACCATGGTTATCTCCTACCACACTGGTGGGGGCACAAGGTCTATTGAAAATGTCATCATTCCTGTAGACTTATGAAAGACCCAGAGCTGACAGACAGATAGTCTACTTTAGTTATTTTCTTTCCCTCCCTTGGTGTCTTGAAAAAAACCCACAACCTACAAACCAAAACCAACCTTTAGATATCACAGCTCCACTCCTTTTTCAGAACTGTCACAAGGAAAGAGGTAAGAAGCAAAATCTTGAAGCATTAAAAAGGGAATAAGATTAAAAATTGCCTCCGCATTTACATATAGGTTATATATTTATGTGTTTGCTGAATGCTGAAAATCTTCAACTCCCAGCTAAACCAGAAGAGTTTGTGATTGCTTGGCATTTTCAGGGAGAATTAACTTTTAGACAACTCTGAGCACAAAATCAAGGCTGGTACACTTGGCACGTCAATTTAAACTTAATAAGGCCAGCATCAAAAGCCCTACTAGCACAGCTGATTGATATCATATGGACTAGGAGAACTCCCAAGAGCAGGAAACATGCATGGCAAAGAATTTAAACTATTATGCTATATAAACTTGGACCAAAGCAGGTATTAATGCAAGGAAGCCCTGTGCCCTATGTCAGGCAGGACAGAACAGCTAACAGGATTACAGGTGTTCCTTCTGAAGGAAAGAGAGGAGAATCGTCTTCTGTCTCCATTTCTCTTCCCACCTTTTATTTGTTTAGCCTCCCTCGTTGCCTTTTTGTAGCAACACCACTGGGCTCTGACCTTACTGGGCACCTGTAGCTTTAGGCTCACAAACACAGCTCCAAAGTGGCAGCCAGAGTACTTATGCTTGGGACAACAGCACTGATGAACCTTCCTGAGTTACGGATGGGTGCAGAGTAGAAGGGGAACGGGTACATAGGTTCTTGCAAAGGACAAAGGCAAATGCAGTCCTTTTCTGTACGTGTTCTATACATGTCTTTTTTTAATTATTATTCTTTTTATAGATTTCTACAGCTGAGTTGGATCTTAACTCCCAGGCATAAAACTTGCCAAATTGTTTGGCATCTTTATACACAGCTCTAAGGCTTGCACAGCATGTTAAGCCAAAAATATTAAGAAACATCGTATTTTGTTATGTAGATAATGATTTAGAGATTTCAGTCTCAAAGTACTCAGAAACTTTCACCACATCTGGAAAAGCAGCATTAGAAATGTACATACCACCACCAAAGCTCTGACGTTCACCTCTAGATATGAACCTCATTTTTTTCCCTCCATCTGTGGGATTACCAAATTGTAGAGCTCATGACTGATGTTTTCAAAAGCATTAACTAATCCCCTACAAATTCTGTGGTGGGGGAGGCACATCCCTCCACTTGAACAAATTTCACTATGTTCTGTGACTTCCCAGGGCTTTCCTGGAAATTCTGGGTTAATTTGAGTAGCTCAAGGGACTCAGAACAAGGTGCAGAAAGAAAAACTTTCACTGCCATATCAGCATATCACAGCCACTAGACTGTGTCCTCTCTTTGAATTAAACAGCAGATAGACTGGCAGATTTTCCTTTTGTTTTTTTTCCCCCTTGCATTTTTATTGCTCTCTCCCTGTCTTGTTAAAAAAAAAAAAAAAAAAAAGCTAAAGAGCTCTATAAGGATTTTCATTTGGCAGCTGTAGAGTGGATAGTGAATATAAAGAAGAGATTCCTTTGCTGTGCCTAATGCATGCTGCTTATCCAAATTAGCCACACAATTACTTCTATCAATGCAAAAGTAGTTTAGTGTTTTCTTTCTAGTGCACAGCACTTGAGAATGACTTAAAATGCAGTGTAATTTGCACAGTATATGTCCTGAAGTGGCTTGCTAATGAAAAGGGGATTAAGTCTCCATTATTCTGAATTACCATTTTGTGAAATCACTAACAATATTTTCATTTATATACATATAACCCACAGGGGAGAAATATTCCAGCCATCGAAGTGATTAACAAATAAAATTCATTAGATAACACGCGCTTTGGTCTTATTTATGAAGAGAAAGATGAGGGTATAAAAATCTAGATGACTGAATTTTTATCATCCTTGTTCATGACTTAAGTCCATGACAGCATAATTGGCGAGTATCAGCAGTTCCACATTACATGCATACACTGGATTAAGAAGTAGAACCCACAGGATGTCAGGCTCAGCAGATGAAATCTCATGGGCTTGAGCACCAGACTCAGGTTGCACTGAGATGGCCATGGCACTCAGCTACTGACCAGCCACCTCAGAGTGAGTGCAGAGCGGAAATGGGAAAGCCTCAGCAGCTCACAGGGCCTGGCCACAGCATAGCGCAGCAAAGCAAGAGGAGTCATAGCTTGGGCACAGGGGAAAGTGAGACAAGCCACACATTGTCCTGTCTCACTGGAAAGGAACTCCTGGCCTCAGGTGCAGGGCTTCATTCCTCTCTATGCCTCAAAGCTGAACTCGAACCTTCCTGCTGAGGAGAACCTCTCCGGGACAATGACAGTTCCCACTAGATGACTCTCCTCTTCATACCTCTCCCATGAAATAAGAAAGGCTGTCCTGTGCTGGCGGAGCACTTCCAGGGGCAAGCAGGGTGCAGAATTGTTTATGGAAAGGGCATGAGGACTGTTCCTACTCCAGAGACCTTTCACATCCGAGGTTGTGTGTCCCCAGCAACAGTGTGTTGCCATGAAGTGACTGCCAAGATGGTACAGGAAAGCTGCATCACTGTTATGATGGTACATCATTCAGCCTGCACTAACTAGTCTATAAAGCAAACCCTTTTAGCCCAAATAAAGCACTGCATGGGGTGGGAGACTGCTCTGATGAGCCTGTGCATGAGAAACCATTCAATCTGTCTACCATCCAATTGCACTGGGTGAACATCCTGAAAGGGATAGTCTCCCCTCCCCAGAGGTCTGAAAAGGAAATCTGAGCTTTCCCTGCCTGGGCTAGACAGTCATATGGTCATCCTTTATATGCACAACAACATTAAGAACAACCACCCCAAAAAAATCCAATCCACTTTTCACTTCTTAATCTAACAGGGCAGGCCTAGGGAAGGAGTCTTCCCTCAGCTCCATTTGGCAGACACAGAACAGTCAGTAAGAGATGAGGTTAGAAATCTTTGGTTCCTGAAGAGACACAAGTCTTACTGTCCTTCTCCCCTCAACCAAATGCTTCACAACAATTTATTCCAGAGCTCAGGTAACAAACCAGCCCCTTTTCCCCCCTTTCCGCTCTCCTAGTTAAACTCTGCTACTTCCTACTTTGTCTAGAGTCAAATCTGAAATACTATTTTATTAAAGGAATTTCAACTGCTGCTTTTTTGTGCTCTAATTCAATTTAAAAATCCCCACGGCAGACAATATTGGCAAGGCATAAAAGAACACAGCTTACTTGAAAGTTCTGGGAGCATATGGCTTCCCAGGACAGACAGAAACTAGTGTTTCTTAGCAGTAGCCTAACTTTCAGAGTGCTCACCAAGCTTCAACCTGAGATGGTGTTATGGTACCGCAAACAGTCATTTGTAGATATAATTGCCCTGTTTTGAGGTCTGCAGTCTATGAGCAGCACTACTGGTGTAACAAATCAATCCACTGTGGCCACGGAGCATGATTACTGATTACATTGATTTCTCCTCTTGCTTCCCTCTCACTTTATGAAGCTGTGAATAAAAGCACAGTTCAGTCCTTCAGCATCAAGGCAACAGGCTCTCAGTTAATTCCTTACTAGACAAAGAGCAGTTCTTATCAAGTTCTAGATAACAGTCTATTCACTCTCCAAGTCAAACTGCATGAGATCCGTTATCTCTGACAGTCTAACATTACACGGTTAAGTCTGTGTGTAGAATTAGCATAATCCTGGCATGGGAAGGAAAAAGGCTCTCCTGGGGAATGGCTTCTGGGAGCACAGAGATGGGACTTGGTGCTACACAAAGGCACACAAGACCAAGCCCAAGGTAAATTTGCTAGAAACTGAAATTCTCAGAGCCCTTTACAAATCTCAGCAGAGGACCATTTAGCTAAACATCATCATCATGTTTTAGGGAGCTTGCCAGTGACAGCAAGCCAATTTTTTAACAAAGGTGCCAGAGAAAAATTGACTCCACAATCTTGCCTAGCTTTGGAGTAGGAAAAGAGGAATCATTTGGCTTTTTCAAGCTTCGCAGAGAAACAGAACATGACAGTCACAAAAGAGCCCACACTGAGGAGACAAACCCCATGGGTACATGAGATGTCAGTGAAAAATGGTCATCCTGCTTTCAGGAGAGCTCTACAATAGCTGCATGAAGGCATTAGTCAGATTTTTGTAATTAAAGGGACAAAAATGTCAACAGCAGCCAAGATGAAAAATTTGTGGAAGTCACTACAGGATTAGTTGCCTGCAAGAAAGGTGGATTTTTGGCAGGCTATACTCACACACTTTGTAAGATCAAGCCCAAATCCACCTTCTCTTGTTAAGAGTCCTCTACAGAACTGCTTCAACTTCTCTCTTCAAGAGGATGAGATGTAGGAGCAACCGCTGCCCTGAGACATCAGGGAGCCCAGCAGGACAAACAAGATAGACCCAACAGGGAGATGGAGCAGATAAAGTCTGCAGCACAAGGCTGATAACATGGAAAATAGGGGAACTTGCTTCAGAAGACAAGAGGAGGAGAAGATGGTTAAGTGGCAACTGGCAACAGGGTAAATAGGAGGTCAGGCATGTAGCCATCCCTAAATTCTAGTTCCTACAGTTCTGCTGTAGCGTAAAGATCAGCTGCATGAGTGGTTTAACTTCCTGCTGACAACTCACAGAACAAGATGTGCTTTGCCTTCGAAACATGCAATCCACAGAAGAAAACCAAAGGAGACATTACATACAACAACCGTGTCCCTCACAATAATCCTTCTCCAATATTGTGCCTGGTTCTATGACATAAGTATTTCTCTGGTAGAGTGCAGAGTTCCCAGTGCTGTTAATTTGGACTGAAAAGCTCTCGGGTACACCTTTATCACTTGTCAGTCACTCCTTTGTTTATTGGTACCTACTGAAAATACAGGGATGCAGACGACATGAAATTAGGCAGGAGTGTTGATCTACTTGAGGGCAGGGAGGGTCTACAGAGGGATCTGGATAGGCTGGACCTATGGACCAAGATTAACTGTAGGAGCTTCAACAAAGCCAAGGGCCGGGTCCTGCACTTGGGCCACAACAACCTATGCAGCACTACAGGCTTGGGGAAGAATGGTTGGAGAGCTGCCAAGCAGAAAAAGACCTGGGGGTGTTGATCGACAAGCGGATGAATATGAGCCAGCGTGTGCCTAGGTGGCTAAGAAGGCAAATGGCATCCTGGCCTGTATTAGAAATACCGTGGCCAGCAGGACCAGGGAGGTGATTGTCCCTCTGTACTCAGCATTGGTGAGGCCACACCTTGAATACTGTGTTCAGTTTGGGGCACTTCAATACAAGAAAGACATTGAGGTGATGGAACAGGTCCAAAGAAGGGCAATTAAGCCGGTGAAGGGCCTGGAGAACAAGTCCTGTGAGGAGTGACTGAAAGAACTGGGGCAAGACCTTATCACTCTCTACAAGTACCTGAAAGGACGTTGTAGAGAGGTGGGCGTTGGTCCCTTTTCACAAGTAAATAGCGATAGATAGAACAAAAGGGAATGGCTTCAAGCTATACCAGGGGACATTTAGACTAGACATTAGGAAAAAAAATTTCCCTGAAAGAATTGTCAGGCATTGGAACAGGCTTCCCAGGGAGGTGGTTGAGTCACCATCCCTGGATGTGTTTTAAAGCTGTGTAGATATGGTGCTTGGTGACATGGTTTAGTGGTGAACTTGGTAGAGTAGGGTAAATGGTGGGACTTGATGACCTTAAAGGTCTTTTCCAACCTAAATGGTTCTGATTCTATGATTCTATGATGTCATACCATGCCCAGCCCAACCACACCCGGCCAGTGCTGCTCCCGGCATCCCACAACTGGGGCAGAAGTCACTTGTTTTGTGCTTCGTCAAGTTAACATTTTGTTTTGGTTGCATTCCAGTTTCTTGCACATCCTAAGCACACTACTCCATGGACAAGATGTCATCAGCAAGTTTGAATGTTGGGAAGAAAAATCCATATGCGGCAATCAAAGTAGATCCTGATGAGGATTACTGTACCCCAGGTGCATTTGAACTGGAGCGACTCTTGTGGAAAGGATGCGCAAAGTATACTCATGTCAATGAAGTCTGGCCCAACCTCTACATAGGAGATGAGTAAGTACGCACAGTACCTCTCTACATAGCAGATAAGTGTACCCAGAACATCTCTTCTACACAGGAGATGACTAAGTTGTACTAAGTACAGCTCACCAACAGAGCAAGGTGTTTCTCTCCTTCTCCTATCCATTCATTAGTATTTAGCACTAATGATGTGATTTGATGAGCTACTGACAGATGTCAGAGTTCAGAAGAACAATCAGAGCCTGGCATGGTCATTATAGATAAAGGCTTACAGTGAAGGTATACAGTGTTGGTTGCTGCTGCTTCTCAAAAGTGCTGGGTAAGTACCTGTTAAAGATTTAGCAACAGGAGCAGTTGTGGCACCAGTGTAGGCTGCAGAGGTTGAAGCTAGTCAAGATCTGTTTTCAAATGGCTCATTTTGAGGAGTAATTTGTCATTTACCTCTACGTGAAAGTCCTTTCACACTTATGCTGACAGAAGAGCATGGCCTAGATGTGTTGGACCATAGCTTAGGTTGTTTTAAGCCTAACATGTGATCCTTGAGAAGCGACTGAAGAGACAGCTCAACCCGCAGTGGTACTTCTGTATTTCTAAGCATGTGCTTGAGTACATGGAATGCTCTGCATTTCCAAATTGCTCAAGAGATTAAAACAAATAGAACCTTTCAGAAGGCAAAGATGCAGAGATGTGTTGCACTAATCAGAGCAAGTGCAATTTGGAAAAAAAAACAAACCCACAGAACAGACTTAGCTCTGCCGAGCACAGGACTAAACTAGAAACAGCCTATTCTGACAAGCAGAGACGATTGCTGCAGCAGGGAGAAATGCCATCAGAAAATCCCCCAACCCAAACCCTGAGCAGAGCAAGACAGCTTTTCTTACCCCTTAGGCATTATTGGTCCACTTCCCATTTTCCTCTACATCCTGTGCTAACATGACATTTATTTTACATCATCACTGTAAGGCACAAGCAGGAGCCCCACTGGCTCCAAAGTTCTCAATAATTTTTTTAAAAGGTCCTAAAATTCATCTGTTTCCAGCTTATAAAAGAGGAAAGATATACAGCCTCAAAAAAGTTACAAGACTCCTCATATCATCAACCAATTACTTCTGTGGCGCCAGAGGCAACAGAAAGACAAAGAAGAGTTTGGGCTGTAACCAAGTGGGGGCTCCCACTTCTAGAGACAGAAAAAAACCCAAAAAACTTTAAGCCATAGGAAGAGCCTGGCTAAATGACTCAGGAACAAAGAAAAAGGGGGTTGAGTTGTCTTCTCCCTGTTCTACCCTGCCCCTCTTGTTAGGTATTTCTACCTCAAGATTCAGTGTAAAGAACAGCCTCTTCTGGCATTTACTTCCTACTTCCTTGTTCAGAAGCCCTAGCAGAATTATTCTGAATAAAGTGATGCTGTTAGAAGAATTGCCCTCTTATTTCTGTGATGAAGCTACATCTCTGCCCTCTGAGCAAAGGGATCTAAAGAGAGCACAGGTCTTTGGAGAATCAGTCTCTAAGCCCAGGACACCAGCCACTGACTCCTGCCTCTAATTGTTCCTGTAGCAGTGCCTTGTTAGTCCTTATAACTTAATAAACGCTAGGAGGTGCAACTCTGAATATGACACACACCTGAATTTTGTACAAACTAAGCAGAGAAACAGAGAAATAAGCTTCTTGAGAGGTACTCAGAGCTACACTCACTTATGCTGGGCAATATGTTTCTGTAGGGGACCAGTCTTAAGTCAGGAGAAAAACAATGGTGCTTCAAGGGGTAACAAGACTCCCACATGACTGGAAGAAAAGAATGAGAAAGCCAAAGGAGAAGGAAAAAAGGGAGGAGCAAGTCGGGGGGTGAACAGAAATAAAGCTTCACCAGCAAATGGGGCTCCTTAAAAGAGAACGACTATTGTCAGCCAGATAAGAGCAAACTTAACATCAAGTAGCAGAAAATCTCAGGTGATAACTGGTCTGTAAGCGAGACACTGCCTTCATTAACAGAACTAAGATTTTAAGCTGTCAAAGTTCAGGGATCTCTGATTTTTCCATGGCCAGTTCCATGTCTTACTTCTGACCAACAGTTTCACCCTTCAGCGTGGCAGGGTTTTTCATATTGTTTTATTTTAAGATCTTGCCTTAGCACTGGTCGCCAAAGAGCTGCCATGGAGATGTGAACAGATGTTGGGTATATTTTCATCCTTAGCCATGCTAAATTAAGGTTGATCTTAAAAGAATTTAGTGGAGCTCATCAAGAAAAATCAAGTGAACACACACATGCAGAGTTTATCTTCAGAGCTTTCACATCTGTGCTTCATTTCAGCCTCCTGCATGTACAAGGTTAACAGGACTTGTGACTGCTTATGGAAATGCTAATTAATTACCCTGACTACGTAACCACATCTTCCTTCTAATGCAATACAGGCTATCAAGGAGCCCTTTGAGGCCACTCAATCCTTTTGTTAAAAGGCTTTGCTGCAGATGTTGCCCAGAGGCAATGAAATCTCCATGAGCCTGTCAGACCCAGAATAATCAAAGCCTCAAAATATAACATGCTGTGTTCAGCTCCAGTTGAAATTTTCCTCCAGCAAGTTCCAAGGACTTTTAAAGACCAGACACTGAAACTTGTAGGAGACAGCTCAGTGATAGGAATAAAACATGCTTTGCCAAAATTTTGATTCATCTGTTACCAGGAATTAGTGCTCCCATGTATCCTCCTCACATTCAGAAACCTTCTAAAGGGATAGAGCAGTTCTGTCTTGGTTCTCTCTTCCATTGGTCAACAGGTTACTTGCATGGGCAGTTTAACTGGCTGATCTCAAGCCTGCTTGGTTCACTGCAATCATGTGGAAAAATCTCTGCCAGTTACGCAGCCTGTAGTTTTTTCTCGCAGCTCTTCAGTGATTGCCTTAGTATCTGAGATAATGTTCATTGTTCTACATTTCTGAATTTCAAAGAATATTTCTGCTGAAGACAAAGGCCTCCCAAGATTTTGTTTTCTTCCTTAACCATCCTCTAGCTCTCATTAGGATTTGAGGCCTGGTCACAATTTCAGGTTTTTCTGTGTTCTCAAACTACTCCCACATGAAAAGAAGCCTTCTGGAGTCTAATTCTTTACAAGTTAAATATGAAAAATAATTTTCTGGGTATGTAGCTGAACTGAACTTGCACTTCAAGAAAGCTATGGTCTGTGCTTGTCCCAGTAGAGCCAGTATCAGGGTTTATGGTCTTGAGAACAAATACAGATTAAGTTCAACAAGACACAAGTAACTCAAACCTA
>WEIS01035977.1:0-73373 GCA_013389965.1 Todus mexicanus
CCCCCAGCACCGAGAGGCACCAGCTCTGCTTTCTGGTAAAAAGATTTATTAAGAACCTGTAGTACATGCCCAAAAGGAGGATGCCGCCCTGGCACGGGCACTGCGCAGAGGCGGGGAGCGGGGTGATGGGGTTAGCGCTTCTCCAAGCAAAACAAACCCAGGTCAGACCCAGCAGCAGGATGAAATGGGGTTGAGGGCACAGAAAGGCAGTGGGAGCACGTCTGTGCAGCAGAGGACCTCCCACCAGAGCAGCCTGGCAATAGTTAAGGCATATATAGTGCTTGGTGGAAGACCAGACCTACGGAGGAGTGAAATAACGAGAGCAGGCAAGGACAGCGAGGGCGTGAGGGATGCAAGTGGCTGGTGGGTCACCTCCACCTGTCCTGCAGGGACCCAGCATAGGCAGGTGATGTCAGACATGCCCTGCCCGGAGCTGCAGGCAGGAAGGATACTGCCTGCCCACGCCTCAGCCCCCAGCCACAACCAGGTGGGTTGCAGGGTCCTCACACAGGACCCTGGGTGGTGGTTTTCATGGTCACCTCCTAGTCCATCCCACGTCCAGGATGCTGCTCCACATTGTGTGGGTCCCTCTGCCCAGGAAGGATGGTCCCAGTACAGCGTTCTGCCTCGCTCAGCCCAAATGGCAAAGTAAGATGAATGGGACGTGTCCTTGGCCAGGCTGTGCCCCAGCTGCTCGTGACAGCCGTGCTCCCCCCATGGAGGAAGTGCCGACGGTGTCTGGCCACCTCTCCTGCTGCTGGCAGCAGCACCAGCCGCTTGGTCCCTCGTGAGTGCAAATGTGTGTTGGAGATACGGGTATTTTCAGTCCTGTTGTGCTTGTGATGTTTGCGACAGGAGGGACATGGGGGTGCGCCCCCCATCAGTGCCTCATGTCACCGAGCTGGTCCCAGGTACAGGACAGGGATGGGCCAAAGGCAGAACCAGAGCTGCTGGGTGTGGGGACAGGCTCTTTGGGGACACTTCTGCAAAATGGCACTGTGCTCTGGCCGGCGGTGGTGAGGGCAAGTGGGAACACCCTACACAGCTGACCCTGCAGTCCCAAACACTGCCTCCTCCCCATGGGCTGCTCCAGGAAATACTGCTTTCCCCTGGAATGTTTCTGTCTAAATTCACCCTGATGGGATTAACTGAAAAAAGAAAAGAGAAACCAGATAAAAAATAACTACCCCCAGGTTATGTTGAAAGGCTGGGATTAGGCTTCAAGGCCACCCCGTCCAGGGCAGGGGACACCCTGGTGATGGGGTTGGGGACAGCAGGACAGCCAGAGGGGCCTTGCTGTGTGTAGCAGAGGAGAGGACACCAAGCGGGGGTACAGGAGCTGGGAGGGATGCACCTCGCAGGGAAGGGCTGGGATGCAACTGGATGAGATGAGACAGATGACCAAGGCGGTGGGGAGAGAAAGGCCGGCGCCCAGCCCTCAATGGGACTGCAGGGAGAAGGCCAGCTTGACGCAGGCGAGCTCCTCCCCGCCATTGCTGACGGACGCCCGGACACGGTAGTTGCCATTGGTCATCCAGGAAGGCAGCTCCACGTCGGGCAGGTCGAAGTCACTGGTTGGCAGGGAGTAGGAGCCCTGCAGGGAGAGGGGACACATGAGACTTCAGCCGAACCCCCCCAGCCCCGCGCCCAGGGGCACGGTGGTACCCAGCAGCACTGCCGGCATCGCAGCGGCCTGGGATTGCGGGCGTACCGCTTTGAAGGGGCAGTGGCAGGGGATGCCGTAGGTGAGCAGCGGCTCCGGGCAGGTCGTGCCGGGTGGAATGAGGTTGTCAAGGATGGCACAGACATCGTTGTAGGTGCAGCTGCCCAGCTGGTCGATGCAGGGCAGCTGGATCCAGAGGTCACCCAGCGCCTTCTCCACCACCAGCACTGCCTAAAAGAAAGGGGTTCAGCACTGGTCCAGCTGACACAGGCACCCACAGCAACTCCAGCCTGTCCCACCGCCCTTCTCCAGCCATCTCCCTCAGCTCCTGCTCATGCAAATCCTTGAGGTGTCCGTAGGGCCACTGCACACTGTCTCACCTCCCCCTCCTGCTTTTGGTTCCTCTCTACCTGCAGGTTTCTGTTCCTCCAACCTCAGTGTGACCCTTTGAGCAAACACCTCCCAGCACCCCACACACCTGCTCCTCCCCCTCTCCCAAAACCTCAGCAGCTCCCATCCCGCAGCCCTGCCTCCACGCTCCCCGCAGCCCCAGCCCCAAACAGGCATCGTGACATTGCTTAAGATAGCCCATGCACCTTGGGCAGAGAGATGTGTTCCATTCCTTTCCAAAAAAAACCCCAAAAGTAGATGAGGGCAGCCGGGCCAGGCCAGGGCTCCCACAACAGCGCCGTCACACGTCCCTGGAAGGAGCAGCTGGGTCTGGCCGCTGCAAAACGAGCGCTGCAGTGACTGCCAGGAGCACCCAGGGCACTTGGGGTTTCATTTCCCTCTCTGAGTCATTACATCCCCAGGACATGAGACTGCTCAGGTGGTTTCTCCCACTGGGACAAGGTTCAAAGCTTCCCACTGGGCAATCTGCTCCCACCACGGGTCTCCCTGTGCACATCATCCCGTTCTGGCTCGCAGAACTGGGTGTGCTGAGCCCTGCACTGCTTCACGCCTTGTTCCCTCAAGGGCTGCTCACTCCTGTAGCCACTGCTGGGTATTTCTCAGCTGCTGGTGGTGTTGGGAAGCTCTGCCCTCCCTTGTCCCATGAAGGCGTCTCCAGTACGTACCTTCAGAGGGGAGGCCATGGTCTTGCTGCTGCTAGCAGCCGCGCTGACACGCAGGCTCCCCGGGATGCTGATGGGGTCGGGTGCCACAGAGAGGCTCTGCAGCATCACTGGGTTCTTTTTGTCACCACAGTTCTCCCAGGCAAAGCCACCAACCTGTGACACCAAGGGACAGGAGGAGTTAGAGCCAGCCCTGGGTTTGCAGGTTTCCCCAGTGCTGGACCTCTGTCCGCCCTGCAAACATCTGCTCACAAACACAGCCAGAATATGACCTTCACTTCAAATGCCAAATAAATGTTTCCCTCTCACACTCAGAGCTCTTCGAGCCTGAAGGCATTGCTCTCACAGGCACCACTGCACGGACTTCACACCAGGCCGCAAATTCCAAACTTGCCTCAGCTCAGCCTCCCAAGGTGTTGCATGAGAACAAGATGAAAAGCATCCTTCATGCCAACGGCACTGAGCAAGGCATGCGAGAGCCAAGGTACAAGAACAAGCAGGGACCAGGGCAGGGCAGCAGTAGCTCAGGGGGATGCTGTGCCCTGAGGGGGCTGTGGGGCCAGCACAGCCTCTCACCTTGGCCAGGACCAGCCTGGCTGTTGCAAGCCCTCATCCACCAACTCTGGCTACCTGGTCCTGCACAGGAGTGGGAATCACCCTCGCACATTGCTTTTTAAAAGAGGTTTAACATTTACACCTCTGCTCACATTCAGGGTGCGGATGAGCTGGGCTCAACCCCTGCCTGATGCACCCCAGGAGCCTGATCCTGAGCTGATTCAGTCCAAGCAAGCCAAGGAAGCAACGTTGTCCTGTCGGATACTGAAAATACACACACAGGGAATGCACCTGGACATGGGGACATCGCTCGTGTGTCCCAGCTGGGCTGAGAACCACACTAGAAGATCTTCCCTGTTTCTTTGAGTCCCACCAGCCTCCCTGGCCACCCCTGGCAAACCCACAGGGTGGCAAGAGCTCTGGAGCCCTCTGCTCTCACAATCCGAGTTCAAAGGCAAGGGGATGCTGCCTGGAGCAGCTGCCCCTGAACCTGCCACAAGCCAGCAGCAAGAACCCAGCCCCTGATGCCTCCTCAAGCAGGCTCCAGCCTAATCACGAGTCTTTTCCTAGGATGAGGCAGGAGGACGCCTGGGCTGTGCACCCTGAGCAGGTTTGGCCGGGGCAGCCTCCGTCGCCGTGCCTTGGGCCTGCTCAGCAGCCGCAGAACCGGTGGGAGCTGTATTACCTGGTGCCAGCGGGCACTGCTGCCCACGCAGCCCGCCAGCCCGTCCCGCCAGCCCGGAGCAGCCCAGGGCAGGACACGGGGTTCAGGGCAAGCCAGGGCAAGGGGCAGGCTGTGCCCTGACATTTAGCAAGAGCTGGGAGCCCCTCACTCACAGGCAAAGAGGCTCCACACCAGCGTGTGGGTGCGGATTGCTGTGCCACAGACCCTCTGCTGGCCCTGCAGAGCCCCCTCCAGCCTCCCAACCCGGCTCCCCTTTCCCTGGGGCAACAGCAGCTTTCCTGGAAAATTAGCTGAGATCTTTCCCCCTGAGCACCTCGTGAGAGTCACGCACCTTAATGAGCTGGATCTTAATCAGCGCTTGCTGATGAGCCCGGCCCAGCGCTGCGTGGGAACCAGGCGGCAGCAGCCGGAGCTGGGAAAGGCTCGGGAACGGGAGGAGGTGCTGGGAGGCTGCAGGGAAAGCTCAGCCGGAGGAGGAGAGGCCTCTGGGCTGCCTGCAGCAGCAGCACAGCCTGGCAAAGCCCAAAGCCCTCCTGCTGCCGGGCTGAGCCCCGACCCCCCACCCTCCAGAACCAGCCCTGCTCCTGCCACCTCACCCAACGCAACACCCGCAGCCTTGCCCACTCCCCCAGCGGCCCAGGGAGGAGCAGGGCTCCGGCTCTCACCTTGCTCAGGCTCCAGGAGCGGCTCAGCTCCTCCAGCCCCGGCGGGTCGGGGGCTCCGAGCGCGGCCGGGCAGAGCTGCAGGGCACAGAGCGCCAGAGCCAGCCCCAGCCCTGCTCCCCGCATCGCTCCCCGCATCGCTCCCCGCATCGCTCCGGGCTCAGCCCAGCCCAGCCCAGCCCCGGCCCGGCCGAGGGGGAATCGTAGCGAGGAGAGGCGAGGCCGAGGGAGCAGCCCTGGGATCCTGCGGAGNTCCAGCTGCTCGTTTTCCAGCCAGAGCTGCCCCGGGCTCCCCCTTCCCCCTCCCCCCTTTATGCTGGAATGACCCCCCAGGCACCTCACCATCACGGATGGCCCAGGAGCCTGGATCTTCCCACATGTTTTGGTAAACAGATGTGGTTTTGTTCCCTGGGGAAAGCTGGAAGGGGCTGAGCTGACTGACTACACAGGACACGAGCATGGCAGGACTCAGCCCTTGCCCCCTGCCACAGCACAGTTTGGATCCACCTGCGGGACCCTTCCCCATAGGCAGCTCAGCTCTTGGCTGCACCCGGACACTGTCTGGCCTCCCCATATCACTCCGAGCCCTGGGAAGGGTTGAGCCTGGCTTGTCCAAACCCTGCCTCAGCTCTATTTTTAGCCCTTCATCCTTATTTAGCAGCGAGGCCGGGCGGCAGCGAGCAGGCAGGGTGCGGGAGCAGGCAGGGGCTGTGACGGATGCTGCTGCCCACCCTGCGCCAGCAGCGACAACTGCGGCGCTGATCCACTGCGGAGGCTTAAGGGTGAGGAATAAATAGCCCTGTTCCTCCCAGCCGGGACCGGGCGGAAAGTTATCCCTTAGGATTAGTTTTCACTGTGAGGCCCCAGAGCAGCCGGGGACCAGGGGTGGGGACGGGGATGTGTGAGGAGAGGCATGGGAATGGCTGCAGCATCGTGTTTGGGGCCAGGAGGGGAGCAGAGCCCCTCGCCTCCAGCCCCCAGCACCACGTGCTTTCCGGCTTCTCATAACCAGGGTGGGTGAAAGTTCCACTCCCTCACTCCCATCCTTCCCCCATTTATTTTGTCATGGGGAAAAAAAGAGAATAAAGGACGGTAAGGACAGGTTTATCCACATCTTTCTGCTTGGAAAAACACAGGCAGGGGCAGGAATGACTTGAAATCACTGCTCTACCTCAAGGCAGAAGCATGCATCACCTAGATCCCCACCAAAAGAGTCCGTGACCTTTTTCGGGGCACCAACCCATGCAAGATCCTCTGCAGCTCAGTATTCTGAGCTATCTCACCCATGCAAAGCCCAAGTCACGAGGTCTCAGCAGACCTGGCTAAACATCTTCAATTTGCATTGAAGAAAAGCAGCCAGCACAGATGGGGGACAGCGTTAATGACTTCATTAGGTCTCATTTACAAAGGCAAACACATTGCAAATGATGCAAGGGGCCAAAGGGTGCAACTGCAGACCACCCTCTCTCCACCGCCAGGACCCACCATGGGCCAGCTCATTGCCCAAAAACCTTTCAACAAAATCCATTTCTCCCCCTCCTTCTTTTTTTTTTTTTTTTGTTCTNCCTGCCCCCCGCATCGCCCCCCGCATCGCTCCCCGCATCGCTCCCCGCATCGCTCCCCGCATCGCTCCGGGCTCAGCCCAGCCCAGCCCAGCCCCGGCCCGGCCGAGGGGGAATCGTAGCGAGGAGAGGCGAGGCCGAGGGAGCAGCTCTGGGATCCTGCGGAGCGCTGCCAGAGCAGCCTGCCAGCTCCGCTCCGCCCCACTGCCGATTCCCCTCCCTCCCCTGCTGCGACCTCGCTGATTTTCCCTTCCTTTTTTTTTTTTTTTTCCTTTTTTTTTTTTTTTTTTTTTTCCCCCTTTCCCCCCCCCCCTCCTCNAGCGGGGTGCTGGAGCCAGCCTCACTGCACATCCCCAACCCCAAGCCCTAGCTTGATGCCTCAGCCTGATGGGACCAAACCCTCTGTTTTTTCTCCACCAGTAGCAAGAGGAACCCTACCTGGAGCCCCACTTTGTGGCACAGGGGCAGCCCCAGGCAGCCCCTCCGCGTCCCACAGTTAAAACCACAATTTACCACGAGCACACGTACAAAGTGCTGGGCCATGTGCACCAGCAAGACGTGACAGCAGCTGCGCAGGCTCCTCCTCAGCTGCCTGCACAGTTGCTTCTGTTCATAGCCACAGCCCCAACGCTGGAAATGCAGCCCAGAAATACACATGTGCTTTTGTGCCGTACACCTTCAGTCTCCAAAGTCTGGACCGGGATTTTTAACTGACCCTGGAGAGGTGGAGACCAGCACCTTGCTCTGACAGAGCTTTTTATCCCACAGATGATCTACTCAGCCCAAATAAGTACTCTCAGGCAGGGCAGGAGACTTGCCCCATGTATGAAGTGCTCGGAGAGATAAGAACAGAGACGCTCTCAGCGGTTTCTGAGTGGTGCGCGCTGATGCCAGGAGGCTGCTGTGACTCATAAAACTTCACCCAAGTGAAGCAGCACCTACCCAAGAGGACACGGGTAACTGGTCCCACCAGTTGCCTGGAGACCCAGGGCAGCCATGGGTCTGCCCCTCGCCTTCCCCACCCTCCTATCCAAGTGGTGTTTCACAATTCCTTTGGTCTCAGGCTTACCAGGGAAAAAAATACTCCTCCAAGTCAGAACTGATGGGGCGACCACACAGCTCCGCTCTCTCGCCAGGCAGGCAGGCAGGCGGTGCTGGAGCAGTGGCGAAACACCAGCGTGCTGGCAGCCCCCGAGCCACGGGCTGCTTGGACTGCACCCAGGGGATATTTGGAAAATGTCAGAATAGAAACTTGTTGACAAAAACTGGCAGTGTTTCCATACGGGCACAGCCTCGTGACCAGGTCGAAACACTCCTATTTCAGCAACGCTGGGTGGCAACGGCTGATTTTTCAGGTCATTTAGAATAGTCTGTTCATTCACGGCATTTAAAAAAAAATAAGTGAATCATCAAAACCAAAATATTTGGAGTAACCTGCCTTTCCTCCCATTATTTTTTAGACAGGACACTTTCAAATCCACGTGTTTCTCTACCTCTTCAGGATTCATTTCCAAAGGGCAGGATTTCCTCCTGGAAAAGGGGCCCCCCTGGCTCCAGGCCCAGCATTTGGGGTATTTGGGATGCTCAAGACGGGGGTTTCCAGAATGCAGCCACCCTGGCAGTACGGACCACACTGAAAGCCCCCTCCAGGCAGCACAGCTGCCCCCAGCGAACAGCCCCTGCCACAAGAAAACACCCCAAAGTCACCACTTTTACACAACTGCAAAATTCGTGGGGTGGTGGCAAGAGCCAGGATGGCTCCTGCCTTCGCCCCTCACACCCCTCCCGCCAGGGCACTGGGCTGGCCTCACCCCGCGAGGCAATCCTGCTCTGCCTGGATCCCCTTTCCCCCCACCCAGGGTGGAGCATCCTCGGTCTGTGCCCCCGGGGCCGGAGTATTCCCAGGGCCAGGAGTCCCACAACCCTGCTTGGGACAAAGCATTTCGGCCCCAGGGCGGGGACACCCGAGGGTGGAGAGGCCCCAGGGCTGGAGCAGCCCCGCCGGGCTCGCAGGGCCAGCCCCGGGGGCGGGCAGGCTGCGGCCGGGGGCCCTGCCGGCAGCTCGGGGGTGCAGAGCACCCTCTCCCGGCGCTGCCTGCCAGCAGCTGCGGGGACTTCGCCTTTAGTTACTAAATTTTTTTGGTAATTTTTTTTTTTTCTCTGCCTGCCAGCTGGGGCGGCTCGGCCCGTCCTGTCCCGGCCCGTCCCGTCGGGGATGCTGAGCGGGCTCCGGCCGGGGCTCCATGGGCTGCACCGGCAGCGCCCTGCGCTGCTGCCCCGCCGCCCGCCAGGTACCGGCTCCGGGGCTGCTTGGAATGAGCTTAGGCTGGGCTTGGGCTGGGCTTGGGCTGGGTTTGGGCTGGGCTTGGCGTGGGGTCGGGGTGCGCAGGGAGTTGGGGTTCGCGTGGGGTCGGGGCTCACACGGTGTCGGGGTTTGTGTGGGGTCGGGGTTTGCATCGGGTCGCGGTCCCTGTGGGAACAAGTGTGCGCCTTGCGGGGGGTTGCTTGGAGCTGAGGTTTGCGCGGGGCTGGGGTTCCTGGGGAGGGGGGGTGTTGGGGACACACCCGGAGTGGGTCCCCCCCTGCGCTGGGGAGCAGCAGGGCTGGGCAGTGGGTCAGACCCCACCAGCATTGAGCAGGGAGCTGGCACTGGGTATGGTGGGAGTTGGGAGCCACCTGCCCTCCTGCACCCTCCTGCACCCCTCCGGGCTCTCATGGGGTGCAGCATCTGGGGTGACAACGGCTGTTGGAAATGCTGGTCCCATACAGGACAGGGATGGGTTCCCCCAGCCAGACCCCTGCCATCCTTCCACAGCATCCTCCCTTGTCCTAAAAGTTGGGTCCCCCCTTGTGCTGGGTCCCACCTTGTGCCACAGGCGGCACTTCTGCAGGGGAGCGTGTGAGTCCCTGGCAGATCTGGGTGCATAGCTCTGCTCTGAAGAGCTCTTCTGCGAGTTAAAGGCTAGAAACGGTCAGCTGCTAGTTATTCTTAATTTTGACGTGCTCGTGCTGCCTTAGCGCCCCGTCACCGGCCTCGGGAGTTGCTTGTGGAGTTGGATGTGGTGCGTGTTCTGCTGTTGGTGGGTTGTGGTCGCTGGAGGGTGGCAGGGACAGGAGGAAAGTCGGAAGGGCTCCGCGGCGCTGGCATGCCCCCCTACACGGGTGGCCCTAGCAGAGCAGAGGCAGCTGTGAGAGCTCAGCCGCCCGGGACCATGCGGCCGAAGCACGACCCGCTGCTGGGATGTGTGGGGGGAGCAGGCGCAGCCCCAGAGCCAGCAAGTGCCTTTATTTACAGCACTTGAAGGCTTGGCTGCTTCTCCGTATCATGGAAAAAAAAAATAAATCCCACTCTTCTCCGTGTCACAAGATCAGACACTTCTGGGCTGCTTTGTGATTCTGAGAGCTCACAAGAAGGGGCACAGGACAGGGAGAAACCACAGCCCCAAGGCCGCAGGTGTTGAGAGCCCCACGTTTACTGAAATGCGGAAAATTAAGTCAGAATGATTTGCCCTCAGACACCTCCCTTCCTGCACTTGCCTGCTTTCGAGTTCTTCTGCTCAGCCTTGCAGTGCTGCTCGCCATGGTTTGCCCCCATAAAACAGCCCTGCTGCTGTCACTAAACCTAGTTAATCCCGAAAGCAGCACCGAAATTCCCCTTTATGACAAAAAGGGGTAAGGGCGGGCATCGAGCCGCGCCTGCCCACGGTCTCATGCCCAGGGTACCAGAGACAGGGTGGGAGACCTTCACCCTCCCACTGCTGATGGTTGGACAGGCAGAGCTGGTCCGTTGGGGTTGCCTGGGGATGGGGGAGCCCTCAAACCCCAGGGGTGAGCCTGGGCAGACCCAGGGTGGATGTCACAGGGCTAAGGGCTGTGCTGGAGCTGGGGGCTGCGGAGGCTTTTGGGGCTGGTCCCAAGCTGGAGGTGACCTTGGGGAGCCCATGCCGGGCTGGATGCCGTGGGTGGATGACATACCAGGGGCTGCTGCATACAGCATCTGTGGGCAGGTGGGTGATAAGGAAGCATGGACGTAAGTGCCATGGTCAGAGCCTGGCCTCAAGCTGCAGACGCTATCTTGGGGGTCCCTTCGCCTCTGGCTCCATCCACCCGCACTTGGCTGCTCATGGTCACTGCTCACTGGCTTTAGAGAGGCCAAGACACCTTCCCAAAAGATCAGGTCTGAGGCTTGGCCACTTTCTAGGGCTGAGGTGAGGATATAGGAACTATATGTAGCAGCAGGAGCCAGGGAAAGGTCAGGATGCAAAACTCGGGGCTGTCGACTGTGTGAAGGGTTTGCGTATGGTCTGCGGCACAGATCTGACTGTACAAGCAGTGATAGCCATCTTGTAACACAACCATCGCCGGAGGAAAAGCAGCAGCAGAGGTGAAGACAGGTCCCACAGACTGTGCCAGAGTTGCTCTGGCAGCACCGAGCACCTGCAGGTCCTGGGGAGGTTTTAGGGCCATGGGCTAAATCCTGGCCCCCTTCTTCACAGCCACAAAGCAAAACCTCATCCCCAGGAGCCGAGTCAAGATTGAAATGCTCGCTTCCTGCCTCTGTGTGATTTCGTTCGCTGACAGTAGCGTTGCATGGTTTCATTGCTTAACGTACTTGTAAAACAGGAAAAGAGGAAGAAAAATACAGTACAAAACCCCACGTCACGCTAAAAGCTGAAGCAGAGGCTGCAGCCGACCCAGCTGCCCGCCCTGTGCTGCCTGCCTCTGCACGGGTGCTCCCCACCACCGGCACCTTTTGAGATGCCTCAGGTCCTGCTGGAAATCCTGATTAATCCCTCCATAAACACCTCTGGTCCAGATCATTCAAAATCATAGAATCATAGAATAATTAAGGCTGGAAAAGACCTCTTAGATCGAGTCCAGCCTATGACCTACCACCACCACTCAGCTAAAATACTTAGCGCTAAGAACATTCAGGTAGAAGGTATTGTTTGGCATAAGCCTCCTCAAAGCCAAAGGCAGAGATTTCCATGCTGAGACCTCAGAGGATATCAGATCTTAAAGGTCTTTTCCAACCTAAAGGATTCTATGATTCTGTGACTCTCCAAGCAGCGCTGCTGGTGGCTGCACCTGCGGGATGTTTTGCACTGCTTCTTCCCCCGGCCAAAGCTGTTCCAGCTGGAGCAATTCCCAACCTGCTCCTTTCACACAGAGCAGATACCGGGACTGTCTCCCAGCTCTCCAGAATGCTCCAGGTGATACCAGAGCCGTGGGTGCCACATGCTGCTCTGGAAGTGGCAGTGGAAGGTGCCTCTGTATTTCAGTCAGTTTTCAGCCACAGTTTGCCTTCCACCGTGGCTTTGGCGGTGGAGCTCTCATCCCAAAGGACAAATGAGTGCTTAGGAGTAAAATTAGCCCCAGACACTATTTTAATTGCTCTTAGAGGTAGGGAGGATGCCTGGCTCGTAGCCTCAGGGCAGGTATTTAGATTTGCTGATGCTGGCACAGCTCTTAATCCTCCCTTTAGCCAAGTCTGAGTTCAATGCAGTTGTCTCAAATCATCCTCGAGTGGCTGAGAGGCTCTGAGGCCCCATCCCCCTGGATCTGGGGCATGGGACAGAGGTGGAAGTGCCCTGGATGCACACTGGGGATACAGCCCATGCGGTGGGGGTGACTGAGGTGACCAACCCTGGGCTCTGCATCCTTGTGCATGGCTTTTGGCAGCAAGTGGGACACAGGCAGGTTTACCTTGGGCAGGTGAGGTTTGGGGGTCGCTCCTGGAGAAGGTACCAGCATCCCGCTCCTGGCAAGGCTCAGCTCACCCCAAACCGCTGGGGGCTGTATGAGCCCCACCACGCCAGGATGATCCCCCTGCACAGCCTTTGCTTTGTCGCAGTGAAACCTGAGGGGGAAAACTTCTGAGGTTTCTGTGATGCCCCTGGGCTTACAGAGCCCCGACCGTCTCATCCACCCACTGTGCACCAGACTCCAAAACCCATCCCGGGACACACTAAATAGCTGGGGGATGCCCAGCAGCGTGAGACGGGTGCAGGTGGAATGCTGGAGACCATGGGGACTCCTTGCAGGCAGGGCTGCTGAGGCTCAGCAGCATCCCGGAGTACCCCACATTTGCAGGGCGAGGTCTGTCTGCAACAAGAACAAACCCTTTGAATCTCGACCGTCTGGTGCCTCCTCACCCCCCTGCCTGGGCCACGTTCAACGCCGCGGCCGCTCGCGCCATAGAAGGGAAGATAAAGCTGTGGTGGCTTCCCAGAGGCTCAGGGCTTTCCTGCTCCCTCTGGCAACTGCGCTTCCCTCCAGCTTCAGAAGCGGGGACGGGAGGAGCTGCTGGGAAGGCGGAGGCAGGGACGCTTGTTTGCTTTGCCTCGCTTTTTTCCCAAGCCAGGCTCCCTAATCTGGTCTGTATTTGGCCACGCTGCTGCCACAGTGGGGCCAAGCCGGGGCGCAGCCGGCGCAGCGGGGTCCCCATCTCCCTGCGGGTTGGGTTTGTGAGGGACCGGTATTTTGGGGGGTGGCTTTGTCAGGGGCTGGAGAGCAGGAGTGTGTGTGCAGGTGGATCCCTCACCCATGGTGATTCCAAAGCCCTGCCCAGAAGCACAACCCAGTGATGGGCATCAGGGGCAAGATCCGCCCCACAGCGGGGAGGCCGAGCTGTGAAAGCAGGCGAGCTTTGCTTCTATCTTTCAGCAACAGATAAAAATATATCCATCCCTGGGGTTTTTTCCCCTCCTCCTCTCCAAGTGACTAAATTAAACCCATGCAGGGCTGGAAGGCATCCCACGGAGCTGTGTTGCTGGAGGCAGCTCCCGGCTCTGGGTTATATCAGCCCCACGGCAGCAATGGGAGCGTGCGGGAGCGCGCGGGGCCGAGCAGCACATTCCTGCGCTCCTGAGGTCATTGCTTGTTCTGCTGCCAGCTCTCGCCCGCTGCCAGCCCGGCACAGGGGCGGCATCGCCTCTGGTTTACAGGGGTTGTTAATTTTCACTCCTGCTCCGGCACGGGCTGTGTCAAAGCCCCGCTGTGTAGAGCACTGGTGGCAGGGACCAGGCTGACCCCGAGCATCCCAGGGCTGGGGCAGGAGGAGGGTGGCAAGGAAGCGCCACAGCCCTGCCAAGGGCTGCCTGCTCTCCCCCACCAAACACTGCCAGAGCCTATTTTGCACCAGCGCAATGTCGGGGGGGGCGTGAGCATCCCCCAGGTTTCCCAGCCAGTGGCTGGCAGTGCTGTGGCAAAGCATCCAGCGCACATGGAAAGGGCACGAGCTCGGGGCTGGCTGCTCAGCGGTGTGTGTGCACCCACGGGTGCTCGGGGCTGGCAGAGGGCAGGGGGGCAGGAAGGGGCCACTGCTGCTTGAGCACCCATGTTTTAGCAGGGCTGAAGAGCATTCAGCACGGGGTGCCCTCTGCCTGCAGCCACCTGCCCGCCTTGTCCCCCCCTGCTCCAGCCCCCTCTCTCTCTGCCAGAGACAGCTCAAAGGCCAGCAGCAGACGGGACCAGCTGCCCAGGAGCTCACGGCCTTGAAGACAGAGAACGGTGAGAAGAAAACGTGTCTCCCCCACGCTGTGCTTCCTTAGTATCTCAGTAGGACAGAGTCCAGGGTGGCCAGCAAGGCCAGGGAGGATGGGGAAGAAGGCTGCAGAGATGATGGCATCCCAGAGTCGATGGCATCCCATCCTCTCAGGCAAACAGGTCGTCCCCAGGGCAGGAGGCCTAACGAGCTGAGTCTTCTCTCAGCCTGCCAGCCCCATCCCAATTAGTGCTAATTTGCACCAGTGAGATCAGGGGGAGGTTTTTGTCCAGTGGGAAGAGGACAGGGGCTGAACCCAGGCCACAGCGCTGCCAGGTCGGCTGCCCAGGACATCTGAGCAGCCCGGTTAGCAGGATACGGCCGGCCGGCGCCGTTTCAGCCGCATTTGCATTGCAGCCAATGCCACCCTGCTGCCTGAGCACGGGAAGGAGAAGGCAGCGCTTCGAGAGGAGCAGACGGAGAGCAGGAGACAGCTCCAAGGCCAGCAGGAGGAGCGGCTGCAGGATGCCAGCCGGGCAGGCACCGCCAGATTCGCCCAGGACGTTAACATCCAGGTCAGTCAAAAAGGCGGGTGCTGCAGGGAGAGAGTGGCCAGCCAGGACTTCCCAAGCAGCAGTCATGGACCGGGCACACGCTGGGCTGGGCTCTCCAGTTTTCAGGAGCTGGAAGGGGTTAGGAAGCCTGGAGTGGTGCGTGTCTGGCAAAGAGGGGACAGGGAGGGTCAGAGCATCCCTTAAGCCATAGGGTTTGTCATCTCCCTGCTTCCCAGGTGGAGAAGAGAAAGCACCTGGAGCTGGAGGAGCAGTTTGATGTCCTCAAGAGAGAGTACACGGAGACCCTGCAAGGTGCGTGCCGGGAGAGCAGGGCTCTCCCCAGCCCCCCTGCCCACTGCCCCCACTGCCAGTGCCCTCTGGCTTCGTGTGGGGTTGTGGAGATGCTGTCCCCCTGCTCCACAGCATTCTGGAGCTTGGGGGAGGTTTGCTGTCACAGTGTCCCCACACCGGTGATGTTCAGCCCGTGTCCCCTCTGCAGAGCTCCAGAGAGCACATGAGCAGGAGAAGCTGCTGCTGACAGAGTCTCACCGCAGGTCCCAGGCGGCCTTACAGGTACCATGGAGAAATGCCCGGGGAGGTGGCACTGGTGGATGGCTTGAGGACCATCTGCTCCTTCTGCCATGGTGCCCCAAGCTTCTCAGGGGCCACCTTGGTCCCTGGTGTGCCTGGGGACCACGCAGGGACCCCAGTCCTGGGGTTATCAAGGCGCTCTAGCCCAGCAGAGCCCCTGCTCTGGAAGAAATCCTGGACATATCTCACCCTGCTTCTTCCCTGGCTGCCCTAGGAGACTATCCAGACACTGAATTCCCAGCTGAAGTCCTTCCAGGAGAGGATGAAGCGGGTGGAGCAATCACTTTTGAGCACAGACTACAAGAAGCACATTCAGGTACAGGCAGGAGCGTCAGGGAGGGGACCTGCCTCCAGAGTGCTGGCCCAAAGCCAGGAGTGCTTCTCTGATGGACCCTGAAACTGGGGGTGGGGGTGGTCTGGAGCCAGAGCTGGGCACAGCACAGCTGAAGAGCTGAGCAAATCCCTGTCCCTGGGAGGTGCATGAGCTGTTGGGGTCCCTTGAACACAAGTGATGGGCAAAACGTGGTGTGTCGTGGGTACAAACTCATCCTGGGCCATGCAGGACCCCAGCTGAGAACACTGGCCCACTGGGGTCGTGTGTCGGGGGGTGAACCCTGGCAGATACCCCCAGTGCCACCCCCACTGTGCCTGCAGGAGCACGGGAGCCCCAGCCCCTTCTGGGAGCAGGAGCTGGAGAGCCTGCACTTTGTCATCGAGATGAAGAATGAGCACATCCACGGCCTGGACAAGAAGCTGCTGAACCTGGAGACCGTGGTGGGTTGAAGTGGGGGGGTCACGGGTGGGCTTTCCACAGCTTTTAAGTCCCTCTTGGGATGGTGACTCCACCACTGCCCTGAGCAGCTTGGTCCAGCCCTTGACAGCCCTTTGGTGGTGAGGAAATTTTTCCTAATGTCCAGTCTAAAGCTCCCCTGGCAGCACTGGAAGCCTCTTCTCCCCACCTGAATCCTGTCCAGAAATTGCAGCCAAAGCAGAGGTGGAAGGAGCCCAGTTCCACTCTGGAGTGCGGAGGGGCCACAAGTGCAATGCCACCCCACTCCCACCAAGCCAGCACTGCCCCCAGGACGGGCTGTGGAGGAGGTTCAGAGGCATTTTCCGGCTCCCTCCTCATCCTCCTGCCTCTCTTCCAGGTGGAGAGGAACCTTCTGCTGGAGGAGAAGGTGAAGACCCTCCAGCAGGAGAACGAGGACCTGCAAGTTCGTACCCAGAACCACCTGGTCATGGCGAGGTAAGCGCTGGTGCCACAGGCGGCATCTCCGCTGGTGGAGAGGTGGCAAGGGGGTAACGCTGGGCAGCGTGGGGTGCCACCCGGGGCTTTGCAGGGTGCGGTGGGGGCTCACGGGCACGTGCTGTTCGCCCGCAGGCAGCTGTCAGAGGAGCTGCTGGCAGCCCGCGGGGCGCTGGAGAAGGAGGCCCAGCTGCGGGAGCAGGCTCGGCGCGAGAAGGAGGAGCTGCTGTACCGGGTGCTCAACAGCGGGGATGGCTCCCCCTTCCCCATGGCCGCCGGCGAGGTGCCCCTCATCGCCACGTAGCACGATGCCAGCTGGCACCATGTGCTGTCCACGTGGCCGTCAGAGCTTTTCTCTGGGCACATAAGCCCGGGGCTGCTCTCACCAGTGCCCCCAGTGCCAGGACAGGCCCCTGGGCTGGCCAAGCCCTGGGGGTGATGGAGCGTTTCACAGGACACTTGCACCTGCCTTTCCCCAGCCCATGCAGGGCTGTAGGGGAGCCCCGGCCACCCCCTCATGCCATCCCTCCAATCCTTCCTCTGGTGGGAGGCTGGAGGCGCTTCCTGGGGGCAAGGGGGGTGAGCCAGGACACACAGATGTGCATTGGGCTGGATCTGACCCAGTGCTTGGCTCTGAGCATCACCAGCATCAGCGCTGCCTGGGGGCAGGAGGCGAGGAAGATGAGGCGGCCACTGGGATGGGGACAAGCACCAGGAGGATGAGGAGGGTGCTGGGGACAGGGTGGTGTTAGCGTACCTTGCTCCCTGAGGAGCAAGTGGCCCAGCCCAGGGCTGAGCCATGGAGGCTTTCACAGGGCGGCAGCAAGGGCAGGAGGGATGGGCACAGCTGGGTGGATCAGGCACCTCCAGCACTGTCCTTGCGAAGACCATGTCAGCCTGCCCCACTTCAGGCCTTGGCCTCCTGCTCAGGCTGCTCCAACTGATGCCACCCACGCCTGCCCTCTCCAGT
The DNA here is from genome assembly GCA_013389965.1 of Todus mexicanus. Classification (NCBI taxonomy): domain Eukaryota; kingdom Metazoa; phylum Chordata; class Aves; order Coraciiformes; family Todidae; genus Todus; species Todus mexicanus. The sequence continues at coordinate 17,048 of WEIS01035977.1, forward strand.
GAAAGCAGTGGGGCCTCCCCTGCCCAGGAGAGGGGGGCCAGGCAGAGCTGCCACCCATGTCCTCCTCTCCCCGTCACCTCCTCCATCTCCAGCAAACAGCTCCCAGGGGTTGCTCCTGCAGCCCAGCTGTGTCCCCACTCACCGCCACACAGACACCAAGCCCTCCTTGTCCCCGCTGCTCCTCAGCAGGACCACCAGCCTCATCTTCTCCCCCAAAGCCAGGCAGAGGTGCACAATCAAGGAGCAGAGCATTCTCTCGAGGGGGAAGCAGGCTTCAGCAGTGCTGCCAGCAGGGCACATCCCTCCCCACTCTGAGCCAGTGCATCCCCAGTGGGGAAGCTGCTGCCAGCACGGCTGAGGGTCAGGGCTGGATGCACACAAGCACTTTCTGCTGGGTTCACGAGCATGGTGGGGCAGTCACTGCACCAGAGGCTGTCACCAGCCTCTCCCCTCCCCAGGACTGTTTAGCCAGGGAGGATGTGCACCAGGCCAGTGTGCTACTGGCTGAAACAATTACAGATCTGTAAGAAGCAGCAACCTCTAGAATCCCATGTCAGTGGTTTCGGGGGGCAGCTGTGGGAGCATCTCACAGCAGGGCCATGTTCTCCGCACCTAGCATGGGGGGAAGACAAGCAGCAGGAGCAGGCACCACAGAGCCATAACAAAGCAGCCCCAGAGGAGGCCCTCACTGCCAAGCTCTCTTCCCCTGCTTCATTCATTTCAATGGGCTCCCAGCAGCTGGCAGACCCCCACCCTCCCAGCCCTGCCAAGCCGGAGAGGCCACTGCAACAGCCGCTTCCGTCCTTTGTGCCGATCCTTATCGGGGAAAAGGACGGCTGAAAAAGGCAGCTAGGAAGGCGACATGGATGTGGGATCTAGCTCTCACCCAAGCACGTCCACAGGGTACCCAGAATGGGAAACGGGGGGGCCTGATTAGCCCAGAGTCCCCCCAAGACAGCCACTGCTCCGTGCACCCCTGCAGCTCTGAGGACAGGAGGTGGGGCAGCCTCCAGCTCTGCAAAGTGACCTCAGGGATGTCAGGGGGACATGCCAGGAGCTGTAGCACCAAAGCAGGGTCCCAGGGCAGGTCACTGCCCCAGCAAATCCTGCCTCGCTGTAGGACAGCTGGGCAAAGGGGTACGAGGCTGGCAGGGTCAGACATCCCACCCCGGGCACCTGGTGCCACATCCCAGTGCCCTGAAGGCACACTGTGTGTGGGACCCAGAGGAATGTGCCCAGCTCTGGGAAAGGGGAGTGCTGGGAACAGAGGAGGAGGAATAAATGAGTCTAGAAAAGGACTTACCCACGATAAGGGGGGGGGGAAAGCCCAGCAGAGGCAACTCTGGAGAAGCCTCTGCTCTGCTGGGAGTGGCTGAGGGACAGAGTGGGCAAGGGGACAGGGGGAGCTGGGAGCTGCAGGGAGAGGTTTCAAAGGCGAAATAACCCAAACCACTACACAATAACAGCAGCACAACCACTTGTCTTCTTTATCCTCTCCAAACAATACTCCTTCAGCAGGAGAAAAATGCTCCTGGGGCTTGCGGCAGGGCTGTGCCCCTCCACAGGATGGGACCTGCAGCCCAAGGGGCCTCTCTGCCCATCGGGCACAGGGTGGAGGGAGCCCAGCACTCAGGGATCAACCTGTCTCCCTTTCCTGCCCTGGAGCAGACGGGCACTGCACAGACCCAGGGGGCTCTGGGGTCACCTCCCTGCCTGTGCTTCCCAGCAGTTCCCTGGGGGCTGCTCCTTCAGGCCGGCAGCTCCCAGCGCTGTGCCAGATCCCATAGCCAACGTAACTGAGGAAACCTGGGAACAGGCAGAACAGGGCGTGAGAGAGTCCTCTCTCTTCCCTCCCAGCCACACATCAGAGGATGGGGTGCTCCCACCACCCTTTGACATTGAAGTTCAGCATCTCCTCCATCCACCCACCACCACTCTGCAGAGGGTTTTAATGCCACAGGATCTCAAACCACCGAGGTTGCCACCAGTTCCAGGCCCTCAGGGGTGGCTGGGCTTACCCATGGCCATCCAGAGCAGGTACTGCTCTGAGTCGGGCCATCAGGATGCTGTTGATGGTGATGCTGAGGAGCAGCAGGAAGGGCAGGCAGGGAACCTTCAGGGACCAAGCACAAGGGAATGGGGTCATGCCTATGTCCGGGAGCACCAGCCAGCCCACGGGCAGGGGTTTTCACAGCCCACTTGGACTCTTTGCTGCTTTGGCTAATTGCTGACAGGCAAGGGGAAGCCCAGCTTGGCTGTCATGCTCAGAGACCTGAGCTGGGACTGCAGCCTGTGCTGGAGAGCGATGCTCATGAAGGGAGGTTTGGTTGACATGTCCTGCACTGGGCCAGGAGGTGCTGCAGGATTTACAGGGGAGACAATAAACCACCAGCCAAACCAATCCAGGTGTCAGGACTGGGTTTCTTTTTACTGAAGAGCAGCTCTGGTTTTGGCAGTGGGCTCGGTTGGGGCTGCAGGAGGTGTCCCTTTGGCCTGTGACACATGGGAGGAAGAACCAGGCAGCCCTCATCATCCCTGTGGAAAAACCCATGAGCTGCCCGAAGCCTCAAACAGCACTTTGCTCAACGTGGGTGCAGCCCAGGTCTGCCTGACCCGAAGCAGAGGGAACACCCTCTGTGCAACGTAACCCTTTCCCTCTGGGCCTTTGGCACTTGCCTGCTCTGTGTCCCAGGTCCTTGTCCCTAGGGACAGTCCGCAAGCAGCAGGCTGTGTGCTCACCATGAAGGATACTCTCTCCTGGCTCTGAGGCTGCCTCCAGATGAGCAGAGCTGCCACCAGGATCCCCAGGAGAGGCAGAGCCAGAGCAGCAATGCACCAAGCACTCGTGGCTCCGCGGTGCTCACCCAGCTCACGGTGCAGACCAGGGCAGCTGGGCAGGGACCACGGCAGCGCTGAGCTCATCCCTCCCCTGGGCTGCAGCACCCAAGGCTGCCAGGGAAGGGACAAAGGACAACTCGAGAATGGGGCTGGGTGCCTTATCACGGCAGGTCTCATCTCCAGGCTGGGAAGCAGATGGATTGGGGGGTTTCCCCAGGTCCCGCTGGCGCACCCAGCCATGTGGCAGTCAGGAGAGGGCAGGAGGGAGCCAGGCAGGCCCTGCCTGCATCCCACTGCCGGGTGGTTTTCCACAGGCAGGAACCCGCCAGCCCATGCTCCAGCAGAGATGTCCCCCGTGGGTCCCCCCACATGCACAGCACAGCCCTGCCAGAGCAGACACCACAGCTGCAATCAGGAGAGAAAGGATGATGCTCGGGCCAGAGCTGGTCTTAGCCACTTCTCCTGCTACAACATCGACACCAGCCCCCAGCGCGCTCCCCGCTCCCAAGGCAACAAGGTCCACAGTGGAGAGGCAGCGGTGGAGGCTGGAGCCCTCTGAGCCAGCCAGGACTGTGAGAAAGCATCTTGGAAACAGAGCACAGGCAGCCCCAGCACAGCATCTGCGGGAGGGAAAAGCAGCAGGCATGAGGATGCTGCTGCCCCACAGGCACCGTCCCAGGGATGTGACCCAAAACCAGCCTGGACATTTTCCTCACAGCTCCCACCATCCACACAGTACTTCTCAAACTCCCTGGGTGCTGCCTGTTTTCTGTCTGCCAGAAGAGCAGCCCATTTGGGAGCAAGATGGGCTAAAGTGGCTGTCCCTGGTGCAGCTTGGACCCCAGAGGGGACAGGGACCCCCTGGGGCAGTGCCCAGCACCCTGACCTGCAGGCTGGGGTGCTGTGAGCCCTTGTGGCTCAGGGAGCCCCAACCTCCAGGATAACTGCTGCATCTCCTGGGGGCTGGAGAGCCACTAGCCAAGGCCCGGCCAACTGGGGCTGCCTTCCTGCCCCCACCCACTGCACACCACCAGCCCCACCCAGGGCATTGCACCTGGATGATTTTCCCTTCAAACAAACTACTTACTCCGGCCGTCCTTTGGGCAAACTGCTCCAGCTGTGAGCTGATAGGGAGGGCAAGAAGCAGGCAGCCCCAGTTACTCTCCTCTTAAATCTCCTTTGGGAGCACCCTGGCCCTCCCCGCTGCTGACCACCGCTCTGGGCTGCACAATAGGAAATCTATGCAGAGATATTTTTCCCACAATGCCTTCCAAATCATACACACGAGCCTGCAATGCTAATAAGCTCAGAGGCATTATTGAGGGAGCTTGACAAACATTTCAAAGTTGCCCGTGCAGGTGGCAGGCAGAGCCCCTTCTCTCTGTCCCCCCTCCATCTCAGCAGGACCATCACTTCGATTTGTGGAGCAGGTTTTGGAGGAACTCCAGGCGGAGAGGAGCAGAACCATGGGACGCTCCCAGCAGCACATCCAGCTGTAGCTGCCAGAAGTCCTGAAGCTGCCTGCACTTCCCAGTATTGGGACACCAAGATCCCAGTTGCTGCCCACACCTTGCCACAGCCCCATTACATGGAGACAGCAGCCTAAAATAAACACCAAATGGACCTAAGCACAGCTTGTGGCAGAACAAGCAGCAGCAGCAGCCATCACTAACGCATCCAGCTCGGTCCTGGGAGCAGGGCTGGGGCTGCAGCTCTCAGCTCAAGCAGCACTGGCCTCATCCCAGCCCCCAGCTCCTACCCTGGCTGAGCTGTAATGCTGTATCAAGGCCTGAGTGCTCCTCAACAGAAGATGAAATGGGCACTAAGAAGGTCCCTAACACAGTATATCCCTCCTGGGGTGCAGCCCCCAGATGCTGAGCAGCAGAGGACAGGTAAGTGTTGTAGCGTAAGGGCTGGGCTTAAATTGGGGCCCAGCGGTGTTGGGAAGGAGCCCCAGGTGAGGCTGCTCAGGACCACTGAGGTATGCAAGTGTCCTCAGGACCAAGTACAGCTGTTTGGGGCGCTGCTCGTAACAGGGAGAGGCTGGGAGGGAAGCTGTGGTGTGACCTGGCTTGTTATTGGCACCTTGGGAGAAGAGGACTAAGCCTGGACTCCGAGGAGAGGTTCAGAGCTGGTACTTGGAGTGAGGAACTAGTTTATTTTATTTTATTTTTGTAGATTGTACTAAGGCTGAATTTTAGAGCATTTGGGGACCAAAACTCCTTAGCTTGTGATGTAGTTCAGTAATTCTCCAGCTTGTTGCGAGCAGATGACGGGGCTATCAGCTGTGCAGGATTAAAGCTAGGAAGATGTAGAGCACCCGAAGAAGCACGGGGCTATGCTCTACTGCCCTGTCCTGGCTGCATGGGGCAGCCCCGTGTCCCTAGTGTGCTCTGGGTGGCACCTCTGGGGTGGGGGAGCTCAGCACACCATGACACAGCCAGGAGCACTGGGAGGAGAGCAGAGCTGTTGTCCTGTAGCGCAGGCTGAACAAAGCTGTCCTTGTCACCCACGCTGTCCCACATGAGCAAGGTCTCCAGACACCAATGCCAGCCCAAGGGAACGTTGCCCTGAAGGCACAACAGGGCATGAAGGAGTAGCTGGTGGTAGGTGGCCTTAGGGTCTCCCTTTCTCAGGGTGCCTCTCAGGAGGCACAGCCCCGGGGCTGTTTGCCAGCTATTGAACATGGCACATCCAGCACGGGCTCCCTCCTCCCAGGGCCACCATCTCCTCGGACAGTTGCCTTGCAGCTCAGAGAGATGCTTGAGCCAGCAGGTACCACAAGGGCTTGGATGCCAGGAAGGTTATATGGCAGCAGCTGTCAGCATCTCAAGGGGGTTTATCTGCTCCTGCTGGTATCAGCCAGAGCACAGACACTGCTGCCCATGGCTCCTGGGGAGCCCCAGAAGCTCCTCCAGCCCTTCCTTCTGCAGCTTCTGTGCCGCCTGGCACAGAGGCTGGTGGTGAAGAAGGAGCAGGGCTAACCTGGGTGAGGCAGGGAGGGAAACAGCCTCGGGGCACCGCAGGCAGGGTACAGCTCCTCAGGAGCATCTTGAGATACTCAGCCTGTATCTCCAAGGTCTTCTCATCCCTGCCTCCGCAGCATGGGAGGGAAGGTTGGGGGGGACAGTGAGTTGCCCCAGCTCTCTGTGCCAGCTCAGCTCCTGCCTCACGGCTGCTCCTTGCAGAGCCCTGCTCAGCACCTTCCCTGCTAGGTGGGTCCTGGGGGGCCACCCCCACACCCCCTGCCCCTGGTTTTTGCAGAGGGCATCAAGAGCTGGATGTTTCCCACCCCTGACCAGGGAAAGTGGTGTTTTGGTGGAGGCGGCTGGCAGCAGGACCAGCCTGGGAGGCACTGGGGTACCCTGCACCCCAGTGTTCACCAGGAAACTGGGGGGTGGGGGGCGATGAAAGGGGGTGAAATTTCCACAGTAGAAGCACAATCTCCATTCTCCCCTTGCCCTGCGCACGTCACCGCTGCTGGCACGCAGCCCCTGCACGCACCGGGGGGGCTGTTCTGCCGAGCACCCCCCTTCCCCACGCCCTGGCAGGGACAGGGTGTTTCTGTGGGTGGCATCGGGTTCCCCCTGCACCTTGGGCTCCCAAAACTGAGGGGCAGAGGCCTGGCATGGCGGCGAGGGTGGGAGCATGGCCCTGACCATGGCAGGCGGGGACTGGAGGGCTGGCGAGCGGTGACGTCTCGCCGGGAGGAAACAGCTGCACGCCAAGGACGAGAGCTCGGCCACAAGAACGCGTCGAGCGCACCGGCGCCCGGCTGTTCCTGCGAGCGCACCCGCACAGGCCTCGCCGCTGCTCGTAAGTGCGTGATGGGGCGCGGGGGGACCACGCTGGTGGGCAAGGGGTCCGTGCCGGTGGGCAAAGCCGCGGCGGCGTGCGAGGGGAGGAAAGTTCTGGCTGGCGCTGAGCTGTGCGAGCGGAGGCTCCCTCCAAGGGGTGGCTGCTGGGGGGTTCCTCGTTTTCTTTTTTCTCTTTCTTCTTATGAAAAATGCTTCCCAATATGAAAAAGCCTTTCTTTCTAAGCAAAGCCTGAGGGGCTGCACTGCCGGCGGGCGCGTTTTTGGGTAGGCTCTGGCGCTGCTGCGGGGCCCATGGGTGTGTCCCGGCTGAGATGCGCCTTTGTCGGTGCCCTGGTGCTGCAGCAGCCGCAGAAACACCCGTCCCTCCAGGCAGGGGTCTGAGCTGGGCTCGTGGAGAGGGTCCCCCTGGTTCAGTACCCACCGAGTTTTGCACAGACAGACAAATTCAGTGTACAACATCCCAGAGGCACGGAGCTCTAGAAGGGCAGGGGGACTTTTTGGCACTGGGGTGGGGTGGGGGACTCTGGGGACATCCCTTGCCTTGCAGGGAGGATGGATGCTGCTTTTTTTAACCCTGTGAAGCTCTCTATCTGCCCTGCAGTGGGGCACCGGGTGTGTCGTGGCCTCCGGGAGAGCCCAGTCAGGCAGCAGGCTGCAGAATTAGCTGATGGGTTCCTGGGCTGAATCCCCTGAGTCCAAAGCTGTGGTGGGGCCAGAGAGGCTGGTGGGGTGCACGCTGCCAGGGGGACGGAGGCTTTTGGGCTCTTCTGTCTTTCTGCAAAGGGGATGTGCTGTGCACATCGCTTAGGATTTCTCATGGCACTTTCTGTCCAGGGACTCTCATAACCCAAACCTCTCCATCGTTTGGGGGAGAGGGGGCAGGTCATCCCCCCATGCTGGGGCTCCGCAGCCACCACGTTTCACCACTTGCCCCGTGGAGGTGGTGTGTTTGTTCAGGCACCATCCCAGGATCTCCTGCTGGCACAGCAAGGGCCAGGATTGCTCCGCCAGCCCCTGCGGAGGTGTCAGCGGCAGGAGGGGACAGTGATGGGGCACTGCAGGGCCCGGCTGGGGACTGGGTGTGGCTGCCACTGCTGAACTGAGTTGGGCGGTCTCAGCCTGGCTGCCGCACGCAGGGAGCGAGGCCGGAGGGCTGTGCCACGCAGGGTTTTCTCTGTTCCCCGGAGGGGATGCAGCTTCACGTACAGCCTCCTGAGTGGTGTTAAAAGCTGCGTGGGCCGGGGGCTGGGATCCCCAGGCACCCACCCAGCCCCCGGCCGCAGTGCAGCCTCGCTGTGCGCGGGGCACGCGGGGTCTCTGCCCCAGCCAGGAGCCGCAGAGAAGGGCGGCCAAGGCTTGTAGCCTCCCCAGCTGAAAAGGGAAGGGGAGGTGAGGGCAGCTCTGGTTTTCTGCAAAACTTCCTTCCCTCAGCAAGGATGCCCGCGCGTGCCAGGCAGCTTCCTGCACCCGAGCTGGGTGACCCCGTCGTGCCGGCGGCTGCGGGGCTGGGTCTCCCCCTCCGTGGGTGCTCTCACTCTCACAGCGACACAGGGCCAAGTGGGGGAAGTTCTTGTGGTTTCTCCTACTCACTCCACAGCACGAAACCGAGCTTGGCTGGGGACAGAAATCCCCCCAGGATGGCCCCACAGTGCCTCGAGCTTTCCTGCAACGTGTCTCGGAGGGAGGGCAAGGAGGGGGCCGTGTCTCATGGCTGGAGCTCAGCTGACGCTCTGTGGTTCATTCATGGCTGGGCTCCATTTTCCAGCTGTTCCTCTCCCTCCAGCAGCTTTCTCAGAGCAAACGGAGCTGTCTGGGGATTTTCTCTGGGGGGTGGGGTGGGGAGAGCCCACGCTGCAGAGCGTTGCAGTTATAAACGGTGCTGCTGTTAGAAAACAACCTGCGAGTTACCCTGGAAACCCGGCTGCGCTTCCTGAGCCGCGCTGGGTGCGTGGGACCGATGGCGGCCTTGATTGGGTGCACGGAAACTCTGATAAGAACCGATGGGATCTTGCAGGGGCTGCCCAGCAAGCTGTCCCCAGCAGCTGCTGAAGCTGGGATGGCCACAGGACTTGGGGGTCTGCAGGGGTAGCATTGCGGGGTGCAGCAAGGAGGGTCAGCCCCGTGGAGGATGCGCAGCCCATTTCCACATATTCAGCGCCTTCAGCCGGTTCTTGCCTTCTCTCAGCGCTGGCAGGAAGCTGTGGGGGAGCCCATCTCCGCTGCCCCCAGCCCATGGGGTCTCAACTTGGTGTGAGATACCAGAGGACCCCAGCTCTGGTGGCCGCAGTGCAGCTGGCAGAGCCCCTCTCCCTGAGCCCCCCAGCAGCAGCCACCCATCACCCTCCTGCCCCAACAGCCACGGCTGGCGGCAGCACCCAAGGGAGGGAGTGAAGCCTCCCTGGGGGGCTTTGGCTCACATCAGCTTTTCTCTTCTCTCCTGCAGCTCCATCTTGCCCTCCCCTCCAGTGATTTCCAGCTCGGGAAGCCATGGCGCCCAAAGGAAAGGTGAGGGTAACCCACACACGGCAGGGATGGGTACTGGGGGTGCCGCGGGGCACACAGCGGAGCTGGGGCAGCATCTCCATGCAGTGAGGATGGTGACTACGTGCTGGGAGCCTGCTTACATTCCTGCCTCTCCAGCCAGTGCGGTCTGGAGGTGCTGTAGATGAGGGAAGTGCTGAGGCTGGGAGAGCAGGAGCAAAAATCCTTTTGGGGTCACAATGGAATGAGGGAGAGGAGTGGAGCTGTGGGAAGGGGAAGAGATGAGATGCTAGCACTGGGCATTTGGGCTTTTGCTGGAAATCAATCCTGCCTGAGCCCGCTGCAAGGCATGCAGCCCTGCTTTGGCCTCTCCTCTCCAGCCTGGATTTCTCCCCGCTCTGAGCCAGGGCTGGGGGGATGTGGAGCTGGGTGAGCAGGTGCTCCCTCGAAGCCAAGAAAACATCTCGGCGTGGGTGGAAACCCTGCCCGGGTGGGCAGCTGTGGCTGGCGGGCACAGCCTGCCTGCAGTGTGCTAGGCAGGGGAGGAGCCCAAGGCCAGAGCTCCACTGCTCAGGGCCAGGCTCTTGTTTTCCAGTCCCTCGAGAAACCAAACAGTCATTGCCTCAGCCCAGTTACCGGCGGCTTCCTGCCCAGCTGAGAGGGTGGTTGCCTCTGGGTGGGGAAACTGAGGCACAGCAAGCTAGTGTCACCCCTGGGATGGTGCAAGACCCCGAGCAGCCATGCGATGGGAAAGAGGGAAGCCACGCCAGGAATTTTGCTTCCATCCTCCTGGCCCCAGCCTGGCTTATTTTTAGCTGGGAGGTCCCGGGCGGGCTGGGATGACTCAGAGGCTGGAGGAGGGGAGGCAGGGGCCCAGCAGCTGAAACTGGGGATGGAAAGGAGGATGGGGGTGTGAGGAGAGCGCAGTGGGCAGGAGGATGTTTCCCTCCCTGGGGCTCGTTCCCCTGAGAGCTCAGGGGGCATGCGGCGATGCAGAGAGTTGAGCTCCTGCCTCAGTTTCCCTTGGCCCTGGCACAGCAGCGCTGCAGCTCATATGCCGGTGGCTCAGCAGGCAGGAAAACAGCCCTGCTCCTCCTCCCTGTTTAACCAGGGCTGACATCTGGTCTCCCCATCACCACCCGCGCAGCCCCAGCAGCCTCCGGCCACCCTTGTCCTCTCCTGCTGCCTCTGGGCACCTCCTTTGCCTTGCAGCTGCTTATTTACATCTCTGCAGGGTAGGTGTGTGGGCAGCAGCTTGTACCGAGCCAGGAGAGTCTGGGAGCTGCCGGGAAGTGGGGCTAAATCCAGCTCTCCCCGTGAATCACCGGCAATACGATCTGTCCCCGTGCCTGCCTGGGTCCCTCGAAGGGCAGCGTCTCCTCTTGCCCAACCTGGTCCTTGGCACATGGGAAAGCAGTGCCAGCAGCTCTTCCTCAGAGGAGTCGGTGCCAGCCCGGACTGGCTTCTCTCTGGAAAATGGGTGTACAGAGGCCAGTTTCTTTCTGCAGGTGCTGGGTGAGATGCTCAGCGGAGCTGTTGTGCTGTGACATCGGGATGGGACCCGGGGGAGCCGTGGGTACGGTGCTGCCCCATGTGCAGCCCCACGTCCAGCCCCTCGGGTTCATTCCTGGAGACACTCGCTGGGTCAGGGCTGCTGGTGCTGCCTGGCTGCTGCCCATCTGCCCTGGGGACACAGCTCTAGATGCCTGTGCTGGCAACAGCCCTGGGCCTTTGACAGCTCTGGAGATCTTAAGCAAGCCCTGCAGCAGATCCTGAGCGAGCAATGCCAGGGAGCTGTAGGTACGCGGTTGGCACACAGTACAGGCAGAGCCAAGGGAAGATGCTCAGCACTTCCCAGGGTGCTGACACAGCTGAGAGCGCCGGCTCAGCCTGGCTCCCTAGCCAGACCATGAAGGAAACGCTGCCGTTCAGCTCTTCCCACTCTGTCAGGGATGCATCCCAGTTCCTTAAGTGGGGCCAAGCTGGTTTCACATCTGCTTCCAGCCAGGGTTTGTGCTGATCTCACCCAGGGCCTGGTGAATTCCCTCAGCCAAAGCTGACCTGGGCTGGGGAAGCCCGGTCCCTGTTCTTCCCTGAGGTCTCAGTTTGGGGGTGTCACCCCTGGGCTCTCCATGGTGCAGCCTGGAGGTGCAGAGGAGCAGGCAGAAGGGCATCATGCCAACCCCCAGGATTGCTCAGGCTCCAGGGAAAGCCCTTCCCTGTATCCAGGATCTCTGCTCTGACCCCTGGGACCAGCCTGGGCCCTGTGGGAGTGCATGCCGGGGCTGGATAAGCTATTGGCAGCTCTGTCACTTCTCAGGGCTTTCCTCTTCACAGCCCATGATGATTTTGCGCCTGTAAATGTGTTTCCTTGCTTGGAGGCCATGCAGAGCTTGGACATCCTCAGCATCCGGAGGGTTTCCCTGCTCACAACAGGCGGTAGGGAAATTATTTCCCTCATCACTTCCAATCCACCCACCATAACTCCTTTCCGCCCAGCTGCATTGCAGGGGGATTGCCCTGCTCCTTCCACGGCTTCCCCTGTACTCAGGGTGTCCAACCTTCCCATGGGGTCTCCTCTTTTCCTGCTCACCGCCCCAGATGGAGCTGAAAACCACAATGCGCTCAAGAAACCTCCCTTCAAACCACCAGCTCTTGCTGGGGTGGTGGGGAGGGCTGTATCCAGCTTGAACACGGGGCACAAGCAGCAACAGGGAGCGATGCCAGCAAGCAGAGGGGGAAGGCTGCACTCTCCGGGAACCCAGCGCACAAACAATTTGCACGACGGGCAGAGCAAACAGGAAAGGGAACAACTGAGGAGAAGAACAACTGTTTATGTTTGAGGCTGAGCTTTGCCTTCAGGCAGCCTGAGCAGGAGTGGACCTCGCCCCAGTCCTTCTCAGCTTCTATTTCTCCTTCCCCTATCCCACCAGGGGCTTCTATTTCTCCTTCCCCTATCCCACCCGGGGCTGCTCCTTCCCTTTTCACTTTCTCGCCTCCTTTCCCCTAGGTCTACAGAGGGTCAGTGAAGGATTTCCCAGACTTTGATGCCAGCCAGGATGCAGAGGCCTTGTACAATGCCATGAAGGGATTTGGTATGGATGCTTCTCCAAACCGTCACCCTAGGGACACCACGATGTCCCCTATTCCTTTGGTTGACCCTTGCATAGCTAGGCATCCTGCATTGCCTCCCCTGTCAGCTGCCTCTCTGCTTTAGCACCATGCCAGGACCTCTCCCAGCCCCCCTTTCTTCCCTGGAGACACCTCAGCTCTGCTACTCCTCCCAGCCCCAAGCCAGCAGGGCCTTTGGGCAGGGCAGGAGGGCTGTGATGAGCCCAGCTGTGGGGTGAAACCCAGTTATGGGGCTAAACGGGACTCCCGGCTCTCTCCACAGGCAGTGACAAGGAGGCCATCCTTGACCTCATCACATCCAGGAGCAACAAGCAGCGAGTGGAGATCTGCCAAGCCTACAAGTCCCAATATGGGAAGGTAACGGCAGAAACACTCCCTGGTTGGTGCCCCCACGGCAGAAGCAGGTGGCTGTGGCTGCCACCAACCAGCCCACGCAGGGACCCACCGTTCCCTGGACCCACTCGCTGCGGAGCAAAGGGTCCCCCAGCCCCTTTCTCCTTCTCCACCAGGACCTCATTGCAGACCTCAAGTATGAGCTGACAGGCAAGTTTGAGCGGCTGATCGTGAGCCTGATGCGGCCCCCACCTTACAGCGATGCCAAGGAGATCAAAGATGCCATTGCGGTAAGCGGTGGGCAGCCCCTGTGGGGCCCCTTTGAGGACACCCTGGCTAGTTCTGCCGCTCATGGGGCCGGGTCTCTGCCTCCAGGGCATCGGCACAGATGAGAAATGCCTCATCGAGATTCTCGCCTCCCGCACCAACCAGGAGATCCATGACCTGGTGGCCGCCTACAAAGACGGTGAGGGCTGGGGAAGAACAGGGGCTGCCCTGTCGCCCCTTGGGCCAGGACAAGGGGCAGAGGGGAGGGGATCCAGCTGTCCAGGCTCTGATCTCTCCCTCTTTCACCAGCCTATGAGAGAGATCTGGAGGCTGACATTGTTGGAGACACGTCAGGCCACTTCAAGAAAATGCTTGTTGTTCTGCTTCAGGTATGTCTGTCTGTCCAGCGTCTGTGGGTTCTGGGTGCCTGTGCCCAGCACGGCTGAGCCTGTTTCTGTTCCACAGGGCACCAGGGAAGAGGATGATGTGGTGAGTGAGGACCTGGTGGAGCAAGACGCCAAGGTGAGGCTCGGCAGGTGGCTGGGACGGGTGGCGTCCAGGCATGGCTGGGGCTGGTGGCACTGGGACCAGCCAGACTCAGGCCTCCTTGGGCAAGGCCCTACACGAGCAACGCCTCGACTTGGGCTCTGCCACCTTCCCCATCCCACAAGGACCTGCTGGAAGCCGGTGAGCTGAAATGGGGCACAGATGAGGCCCAGTTCATCTACATCCTCGGCCGGCGAAGCAAGCAGCACCTCCGCCTGGGTGAGCATCTCCTGCAAGCTCAGGGTTGGGCTTGAAGGTATCTTGGCAGCTTCTCCAGGCATCATCTCACTCTCATCCCACAGTCTTTGACGAGTACCTGAAGATTTCTGGGAAGCCAATCGAGAGGAGCATCCGGGGAGAGCTCTCTGGTGACTTCGAGAAGCTGATGCTGGCCGTGGGTAAGTCAGGCCCTGTGTGAGGAGTGCTGTGAAAACCAGTGGCCTTGCTGGGGTGGGAGCGCTCAATGCAAGAGCCAGTGGGGTCAGGGTTGTGGCTGTACCCAGCTTCAGGGAGCTGAGGGCAGGTGGGGATGCTGGATGTGCTGCCCAAGGGGTGCGGGTGCTCAGAGACTGGGGGCAGTGGTGAAGCCAGGTGCCTGCATCCCTCACCACACCTCAATTTCCCCACAGTGAAGTGCGTCAGAAGTACAGCAGAGTATTTTGCTGACAGGCTCTACAAGGCCATGAAGGTAAGAGGATTGCCCCTTCTCCAGAGCACGATACTCTCCTGCAGTACTGTGGGAAGCTGGCCAGAAGAAGGGTCCCCTTGGCACGGGCTGCTCCTGGAGGGCAGGGAGATGCAGGTCCACGATGACTGGACCTATATGATCTGGGGTCTCTGCTCTTCCCTCCAAAGGATTCATTCCCTCAGACCCAGGGCTGGGTAGAAATCCGATAGAGGGTCCCAAATGTGATGGGCAAAGCAGGGGCTGCTCGGCCATCCCAGGTTTGATGCAGGGGCTCCTCCATTGCAGGGGCTGGGCACGAGAGACAACACACTGATCCGCATCATGGTGTCCCGCAGCGAGATCGACATGCTGGACATCAGGGAGGTGTTCAGGACCAAGTACGAGAAATCTCTCTACAACATGATAAAGGTAAGTGCTGGGGGGCCCCAGCCACTCGTGGGAGGCCTGAGTCCTGTCCCCAGCCACCCTGTGCGGGGTGTCTGTCTCTGAGCACAAGGCTCAGGGAGACTCCTCTTGGTGTGCCCATCTCATGGCACTACCCTGACCCTCCCTGCCTCATGGTTCTCCATCTCCGTCCATGTTTCCAGGAGGACACCTCTGGGGAGTACAAGAAGGCCCTGCTGAAGCTGTGCGGAGGGGACGATGAGTAAGCTTGTCACCCCCTGCTTGTACCTCCTCATCCCCTTGGTGCTGGGCACAAACCTCTGGGTCAGAGCCTGGTGGAGCAGCACCTGGACCGGCAGCACCCACAGTGACAGCGGTTTGGTTCAGGGGACCCTGCCACCCCTCTGCATGGCAAACCACCATGCCATGGTCCCTTGGGCAGGGACAAGCCCCTGGAGGGAGGATGCTCTGGGAGGGGTGATTGGGATTTACCACCAGCTTCCCACCCAGCCCCACAGCAAGAACCCAGCTCTGCCCACCTGCCCCGGTGCCCAGCACCTGGTAGGCACAAAATGCCCCTCATGGAGGGGCAGGACAGGGTGGGGGGTGGCTGCTGGTGGGGCACAGGGCTCCCACGGCTCACTGTCCCCTGTCCTTGCCCTCCCATTGCAGTGCGGCAGGTGAGTTCTTCCCCGAGGCAGCGCAGGTGGCCTATCGGATGTGGGAGCTTAGCGCGGTGGCCAAAGTAGAGGTCAGCATCCCCGTACCCCGCTCTGCTCTCTGCCAGCTTGGGGCTCCTGGCTGCTCCTCTCTGCCACGGGGCACAGCCAGCCTCACACCTCTGCTCCACCTCTCGCTCTGTGGCTTCTCTTGACGCCTTTCTCTGGTTTGGGGGCACGAGTTTGGCAGGACCTAACCCTGGCGGGGCTGGCCACCCCCTGAGCTCCACTAACCCTGTCCTCTCTGTGAGGGCAGCAGGTCCTGCATGTCTGTGTGATGCATCACGGGCAGCCCTGGCTGCGCTGCCCACCAGAGACCTCCTGCTCCCTGCCAGCCCACCCCGATGCCAGGGCACGGTTGTGCCATGGGGAGCCAGCACCCTGCATGCAGCTGGAGACACCCACAAAAGGGTGCTTTGGCATGCAGAGAAGACACCCTGAGCTCTACATGGACAGGGAGGATGGAGATGTGCTGGGAGCTGTAAGGACACAGGAGGGTAGACCTTTCTGTGGCTCATCTTCTGGCTCTCAGCTGATGTGGCCAGCCCCAACTGAGATGTCCCTGCATTAGGGGAGGCGGGTATAACACGGAGTAGAACACCAAGTCTCCAAGGATTGTCTGCTGCTGTCTTCTCCCTGCTCTCTACTGGCCTGGCTATGGTTTGCCCCTTGATGGAAGGGGTGACAGTGGTGGGGACATCCTCACTGAGCCCCAGGTGCTTGCACTAACACACGACCTGCTTTGGCCTCAGCTTGCCGGGTGGCACCCTCCCTTCCCTCCCCCCTTCCCTCTCTCTCTCCATCCCTCCCTCAGTCCCACGCGGCTCAGAGATGAACCCAAACCCCTCTGTGCATCCACAGCTGCGAGGAACCATACAGCCCGCAGGGAACTTCAATGACGATGGGGACGCACAGGTGCTGAGGAAGGCAATGAAGGGCCTGGGTAAGCTGGGGCCAAGTAGCCAGCCCCTTCCTGCTGCTCCTCAACAGTTTCTGGGGCAGAAAACCCACCCTGGGCTGCATGAAAGCCCTAGGGGGAATACAGAGATGGGTTTAGAGCTGTGGGAGCTCTCCCTTCCCCACCTCCCCAGTTTGCAGGGGTGGGGGGTGGTGATGTGCCCACGGTCAGGGGTGACGAGGTGTGGCTCTGCTGTCCCCTTTGGCTCTCCCCAGCATCACTGCTGTCATTACAGGCACTGACGAAGGGGCCATCATCGAGGTGGTGACACAGAGGAGCAATGCCCAGAGACAGCAGATCCTGAAGGCTTACAAGGCTCACTATGGCAGGGTACTGCCTGTGCCCTCCCTCCACCCTGCTCATTCCTCCCATCCTGCCCCTTCCCTTGCTGAAAGAAATCCTGCCAGGGAGCGGTGGGCAGCCAGGACACCCCAATTTAGTAGAATAATACAAAGTTTGGGGTTGGATGGGACCTTTAAAGGTCAAGAAGTCCAACCCCCCTGCAGGGAGAAGAAACATCTTCAACTAGAGCAGGTTGCTCAGAGCTCCAGCCAACCTCACCTGGAATGTTTCCAGGCATGGGGCAGCGACCACCTCTCTGGGCAACCTGGGCCAGGGTTTTACCACTCTCAGCATGAAGAATTTCTTCCTTCTTTCTAGTCTAAATCTCCCTCTTTTAGTTTAAAACCATCACCCCTTGTCCTGTCCCAACACGCCCTGACAAAAAAGATTGACCCCATCTTTCTTATTGCGCCCCTTTAAGCACTGAAAGGCTATGAGAAGGTCTCCCCAGAGCCTTCTCTTCCCCAGGCTGAACAAGCTCAACTCTCTCAGCCCGGCCTCACAGCAGAGGGATTCCAGCCCTCAGAGCATTTTTGTGGGTGGATTTGCCCCAGCATGACTCCCCCAAGGAAGACCGAGTTGTCCAAGCAGCCTCCTGCTCTGGGTGCCCCACCAGCCCGAGGAGGCACACAGAGGATTCCAGAGCCACGATCTCCCCAGAGCCACTCCCCACCAAAATGTGACCTTAAGCCACACCAAGGGTCTTCCCAAACGTCTCCCACCTCCACACTCTCCTCCCGTTTACTCCCTGGTGTTGCCTCTGCTGATCCGTCCCTGCGGAAGGAGCGAGGACTGAACCCTCCGATGCTTTTGNGGGCTAGAGCAGCCCCGCCCTGCCTGGCACTCGTGGGGTGATGGCACCATGTCCCTCTCCAGCACTGGCACACTCATCACCCACTATGCCACTCTCTTCCAGGGGGCCGGCACAGATGAGAAAGTCCTCATCGAAATCATGGCCACGCGGAACAACCAGGAGATCAAGGCTATCAACGAGGCGTATCAAGAAGGTACAGCCCAGGAGGATGTGGGGAGCACCCAGGTGCTGGGAGTGGACTGTGTTTAATGCTGTGAAAGGCCCTTTCCAGAGCTTGGGGTACAATTCTTGTCTCTGGGTTGGGTCTGTGGCTTGGTGCTGTGAAGTCTCCTAGTCCCTCCAGGCAAGAGCAGCTCTTCCCCAGGTCCAACACCTCATTAAAAAGAAGCGGAAACCTGGGATGAGGCTGTCAGCAGTCTGCAAATCTATCCTGTGATTTCTCACACCTCCAGACCCTGCACTTCCCTTTTCATCCACACCCCCTTCTCCCCAGGGAACAAGAGCCACAAGCTCCAGATTAAATCCCCAGCCTCTTCTCTCCCAGGGAGCCCACGGTTTTAAACTGGTGGCTCTGTGGCTGGTCCCTCCCAGCAGAGTGCTGGTCCTGGCCTCTCCATGTCACAGTGACATGCCCCAGCTTTGCTACCAATGTCTCCTCCCCCGAGAGCTCTTTCACAATGATCCCTTTCCCTCCAGAGCAGCAGGAGCAAGAGGCTGTGCTCATGCCTGGGGAAAAAGAGCTGCTGGGTGGATCCACTCCTTCTCAGGCCTGGAAAGAGCAGATGCAGCCATCTGCTTCAGTCATGCAAAGGCTGGAAGTGGCCACCACCATCCACAGGCCCCACGGGGACCATGGGCACAGCAAGCACTGGTGGGTGGGAAGCAGAGCTGCAGGCAGCGTGCAGGGCTCAGCTATCCCCCTTCTCCACAGCCTACCACAAGAACCTGGAAGATGACCTCAGCTCCGACACATCAGGGCATTTCAAGAGGATTCTCGTCTCCCTGGCTCTGGTAAGGGCAGCTCTCCCACTGGGGATTGTCCCCTTCCTGCCATGGGCAGTGTGGCAGGGGTCTGAGAGGACGGTCCGGGCTATGGAGAAGACAGAGCATCACTGCCTGGCTGGGCAGTGCTGCTGGACCCTGTCTGCCACCCCTGTGCTTGGGGCTCTCCTGGGGGATGTCCTCTGCCCAGCTCCATGATTTTTGTCTTGAACCACAGGGCAACCGTGATGAAGGACCAGAGAACCTCACACAGGCACACGAAGATGCCAAGGTAAGAACTGCTCTGGCAGTGCTGCTACAGGCTCTGCAGAAAAAAAAATTAATGTATATAAATAAAATAGAAAGTTGCATCCCCTGGTCTGGAAATGGGAAGCAAATGCTGCTGGGGTAGGGTCTCTGTAAGCTGCAGGGGGAGATGCCAGGTGAAGTGACACCCCTGGAGGTAAACCTCCTCCACCTGATTTCTGGAGCCCTCGTCTCTGCTGCTTCGTGTACGGGAAGCTGCAAACCATGAGAGAAGTGCTGGGGCCCAGCCCTGGGGAGGTCCCAACTGGGGGCTGCACCAGTTCTTGGCCACTCAGGGGTCCAGTAACACAGACTGATGCTGATATCTGGCACATGAGCTTCAAAGGCAGCTCTGGGCTGCTCTGCAGGATCCACCCATCACTTTGTGCTGTGCATAGGGCAGCCCTGAAGCTTAAGCCACTTTTCACCCTGCCAGTGTGCAGGGAGGCCACCTCCAGTCCTCAAAGCATTGCCTCATCTTTACTGGGCTGTGGTGAGCCAGAACTGGAGGGGAAAGGCTGAGCAGCCAGAACTGGTTGCAGGGGGATGCTGGGGCCCCACTGCCTGGCTCAGCTCCCGGTCCCAGGAGACCTGTGACCCTTGAGCTGTGCACCTTGGCCTCCTGCTTCCTTGGGCCAAGGAAGGGCTGGGAAGCTCAGTGCAGGGCCAAACCCCAGCTGTCCTGCACCAGCACCGCTTGCTCCAACACACGCCAGCAGCAGTGCAGCTCTCCCCAGGGCCGCTGCCGGCAGAGGGAGCGGCTGCTGCGCTGCCTGCACCCTGCCCATGCACCGCTGCTCGCCTCGACCTGCTGCAGAGAAAGAGAGAGCCAGGGGGACGGGGACAGGGACGCGCCAGCCGGGTGGCAGCTGGCCTGGCTGTATTTTGTCAGCAGAGCTGCTCTTCTCCTCCTGCTGCAGGCTTGCTGCGAGCCTGCCTGGGGCCCGGCACTGATGGCTCCTCAAGGAGCAACAGGCTGGTACCCAAGCCCCAGGGGTGGGAGGCTCATTTTGCTTGGCTAGAGATCACCTCTGCCTCCCCCCAGGTAGTGGTGTGGAGGCCAAACTGGAAGATGAGGCAGGTCCTGAAGTCAGGCCCACTCACAGGGAGGCAGGGGAGCTGGGGACAGATTATTTTAAGGGATTTTGCTAGACTTCCCTCGCTCTGTCAGGGAAAGATAAAGGTTGAGCAGCACCTTATGACGCTGTTGTCTTCCTGTCTCTCTCTTTCTCTCTACCAGGTTGTTGCTGAGACCCTGGTGAGTGGCTGCCCTTTTGCTCCTCGGCCTTCTGCATGTTTGAGGGGATGCTGCAGTCCTTGGGTGCAGGGCTGGGAAAAGCAGCCCCACACGCCAGGCTCCTCTGGCCACATGGGCTCTGCTCGCTTGCTGGGGGCTCCAGGCTCATTGCATCAGGATGGGAGGCAAGGGGACAGATGGGACCTGCATGAGAGCACTCCCTAGGGCAGGAGAGAGAGAGAGAGAGAGAGAGAGAACAAGCCACCTTCCTGCCCTTGGGATGGCTGGGGACCCATCCTGCCCACTGCCTGTATGCAGGACTTGCACTCCTGGTGCCATGGGACACGGGGCTGGCTTCCCTGGGTCACCAGAACTGAGAACTGAGGAAGGGGCAACTTTCTACCTCCCTCTTCCCTCCCTCTTCACTCTCGATTGCTTTCCCAGAAACTTGCTGATGTCTCCAGCAATGACTCCAGCGACTCCCTGGAGACCCGCTTCCTCAGCATCCTCTGCACCCGCAGCTACCCCCACCTCCGCAGAGGTAGGACCACATTTCTCCATCGCTGCTGGGCCCTCAGCTACAACTCAAGTGCTTTGCTTTGGGCTGGGTGGGACTCTCAGTCAGCAGTAGACTGGGGTCTCCCAAAGGCTGAGATTGAGCCCTGTCTCCCCAGCGGTGGTGAGGATGAGGCAGTGGGAGGAGGTGGCACAGCCGTGCAGTTGGGGTGGCTAGTTGAGGTGGTCAAGCCTGCTCTGGTCCCATCTGGTCCAGAAGTCCCCATGGTTGGGGTTCAAGCCTCCTGGGTATCCAGGGCTGAGGTGGAGCGGCTCAGTGGTGACCCTTTGTTCTCCTCCATCCCCAGTGTTTCAGGAGTTCATCAAAATGACCAACCACGATGTGGAGCACGCCATCAGGAAGCGGATGTCAGGAGACGTGAAGGATGCCTTCCTGGCCATCGGTCAGTGCCTGGTGGGGCTCCCTCAGGCAGGGCTCCCCAGAGGGCAGGCAGCTCCTTCCCCTGCCTCTGCCGAGGCAATGCGATGGCAGATTCCTACTGCCTTTGGGCCATGGAGACTCCCAGTGTGCAGGGGGCTGGGGCACTTATAGGGTGCCCTTCGGGGCCAAGCCTGCACCCTTGTACCATGGAGGGTTTGCAGCTGACCCAAGGGGTGGCACAGCTCCTTGCTGCCATGTGTCCCCTGGGTGCCACCAGCCAGGAGCCCACTTTCTCTCCCCTCTGTGTGTTGCAGTCCGGAGTGTGAAGAACAAGCCGGCTTTCTTCGCTGACAAGCTCTACAAGTCCATGAAGGTGCAGAGGGACTCTCCTGGGGCTGAGCTGTGGGAGGGGGCTATGCTGGGCAGACCCCCTTTGGGCCTCTGATTTGACCCCAGAGCAATGATGGGGTTTGTCCCCCGGCTGTCCCCAGGGAGGCAGGGCTGAGCTCAACCCAATATTGCAGCAGCTTTCTGGGGTTAGCAGGAGACAGCAGCCTTTGGTCTTGCCAGCAGCAAGCCCAGCACAAAGCCAAGGAGAGATCATAGAATATCTTGGTTTGGAAAGGACCTTTAAAGGTCATCTAGTCCCACCTCCTGCAGGGAGCAGGGTCATCTGCAACTGGAGCAGGTTGCTCAGAGCTCCAGCGAGCCTCACCTGGAATGGTTCCAGGGATGGGGCAGCAAACACCTCTCTGGGCCAGGGCTTTACCACCCTCAGCATGAAGAATTTCTTCCTTCTTTCTAGTCTAAATCTCCCTCTTTTAGTTTAAAACTATCACCCCTTGTCCTGTCTCAACAGGCCCTGATAAAAACATTGTCCCCTTCTTTCTTATAGCGCCCCTTTAAGTACTGAAAGTCCCCCAGAAGGTCTCCTTGGAGCTTCTCCAGGCTGAACAAGCCCAACTCTCCCAGCCTGGCTTCCCTGCAGAGGGGTTCCAATTCTCACATCATTTTTGTGGCCTCCTCTGGAGATAGGGGGGAGAGTCCCTGAGCCCCAGCCCCACTGGGGTTATGTGTTCAAACTCCCCTTTGCAGGGTGTTGGCACAGATGAGAGGACCCTCACCCGGATCATGATTTCCCGGAGTGAGATCGACCTGTTCAACATCCGGGGCGAGTTCATAGACCTGTTTGACAAATCGCTGCACCACATGATCGAGGTGAGGGGACACGGGCAGCCCTGCCCAGCTGGTCACCATGTCTGGCTGAGCCCTGCAGGGCCCTGAGCAGTGCCATGAGTGGCACAGGGGCTGAGCATCGCCTGGGGACGGGGAACCTGCCCCACCCTGCCCTGGTGTCAGCGGGTCTGGCTGTAGAGATGTGCTGACATCTTCCACTGCTGCACAGAGGCCTTCAAGGTGGTCTGAGTGTGGAGCTATGGCCTTCCCACACCCAGCACCTTAAACTGGGCTTCCCCAGGCCAGGCAGCAGCAGCCGGTTCTGTGACATGCGTCTCTCTTGCAGAAGGACACCTCCGGTGACTACCGCAAGGCTCTGCTGGCCCTGTGCGGGGGCGAGGACTAGGTGGCCGCGGGAGCCCCTTCTTCGTGTCTGAGCCAGCACGCACGCACCCACCGCCTTGATGTCACTGCAGCTTCGGGGGCTTCGTGGGACGCTCGGTCTCCTGCAGGGGACAATATTCACTTTGCGCCGGGAAGCGGCACCACATTGCAAGCGGGGGAGTCTCGGGGAGGGGAGCTGAGGGCTCTGGGTAGGGAGGCTGTCTGTCTCGGTGCAAAACAATTCATACCCAAACACGCCACTAACCCAGGAGTTTACCCAGATGGAAAAGACAATTTTGAATCTCATAAATAAAACCTTACTGTTGCTGACCCTGGAGAGAGAGCCATTGATTTATCGGCATGGCTATGGGAGGGACTGAGCCCACGCTAAGAAGCCTCAGCATCTCCTTGCTGCTGCAGGCAAATGCAGGCAGAAGCCCAGCCCCAGGGAGACCCCAAAGTCCTTCTGAGCAACACTGCAGGGTCCTCCAAAGAGCCTGGAAATGCGTATGGGACTGGCAGCAGCACGAGGATTCCACTGAGAGCTTCACTTCATGCCTCTGAAATCCCCTCGGCAGGGTTCGTGCCGTTGCGTGGATGATGCTTTTACAAACCAGAGATACAGATCAGGCTTGATGGCACCCATCTGTCCCTGCACGTGGTTTCCTGTGCTTTCAAGCTGCTGAAGAAGCAGTCGAAAGGCAGATGCCATAGAGGTTACACCCCCAAACAGTTTATGTTTGCACTTCCCCCCCCGCCAGCGCCCAGGAGAAAAGAACTGGAATTTCCAAAAGTGGGAAATTCCAGCACTTTCAATTGTTTCCAAGTCAGAACAAAAAGCCTTGAATACCCAAGTCTTCCTCAGAACAGCTGGGTGAGGAAAGCTTCACCTTCCACATATCAAAGCGGCGTTACAAATAACACCACAATATTATCATAACACTTCAACCCCAGCTGAGGTTGAGAAGCAGCAACATGTAGAGACAAACCAGGGAAGCTGAAACAACTCAGCTGGGTGTTACCCCACTGAAAATTCCCTTGATGCCTTCCTGTAAAACATCCCCTTGTAACAAAATCACCTTTCTCAGGGGGAAAACAGCCTGGCTTAAGCTTTTTCACCTTCTCCCACAGAGATTTAGGCTCCTCTGTGCAAGTAGGAAGGGGTGTCCCTGTCCGGGCAGCATCTGGGGGGCGCTGAACTCAGCCCATGCCCACAGCAGCTGCCAGGTCACCTGCCTAGCCAGGAACCCGCTGCAAAGGCTCTGAGCAGATACAGAAGGTGTTCTGAAGGGAGGATATAACCCCAGTCTTCATCTGCCTGTCTCCTCCTGCGGCTCCGTGCTGTGGCTCTCCTCTTCACAGCAGAAGCATGAAGCTGCTGGAGAGCTGGGCATGGCGCAGGGAGCAGAGCTGGCCACGTCCCCACCGCTGGCAGCAGGGCTCTTGGGGACCTGGGTGTAATATCCAAGGAAACTTTGGGGCTCAGGAAACAGCCCAGCACCACTGGGGGAGCCAGACCTGAGGCAGCCGAGCTCTGCTCCTCCAGAGCTGGGAGGGGAAATCTGCTCAGCATTAGCACAGGGCTGCAATACAAGAGCCATCATCCTGCCTCCTACTTATTGCCCCAACAGATGTTGCTGGGTGTGTACAGGGGGGTGTATTCCCTGGGCACAGGCACAAACAGCCCCGTGAATATTCTGGCTGTACCGTGACTCCTATAAGCCTGTGACCAGTGACTCTGTTACCCAAAGCCCAGCTGTCCTGGAGCAACACAGGACCGTAAGTGAGACCAGTCGGTCCCCAGCCCAGTTCAGGGCAATGCCACCAGCAGGAAGCCTGGCTGACCTCAGCACACAGGTCCTAAGGCCAGGAATTTCCCTGGCACCCGCTGCCAGCTGCTCCAATGATGAGGACAAGATGCCAGCGTCACACAGTGTTTGGGGACAGGGAGAGAGCGCAAGATGGGATTTCCTCCTTGGAGCAACTCCCTCTCCTGGAAAGTCCTGAAGCCGAAAAGCCTCCGTCTTGCCCCAGTTCAACAGTAATCCATCTCCCGCAGTTCCACAGTAATCCATCGCCCGCAGCAGTGGCTACAGCTGGAGCAGCAAACAGCCAGTAGCATTTTTAACACTGCAAACACTGAAACACACCCAATATCCTCTTGAAGGACAGGATATTTCAGCATCCTGTGCCCATGCTCCTGGGGTTGGCAGCACACCTCGGGAGAGCCATGAATTGGACTGAGCTCAGCAGAGCTGCCCACCCTGCGGGCAATGCCAGGAGGGTGACAGCAGAAGTACGGCCTTTGGGACTCACTCTGCATCTGAGACATTTTCATAGCATCAGAATACCAGGTTGGAATGATCATCTGATCCAATCTTTCTTGACCAAAGCCCAGTCTAGACAAGCTGGCCCAGCACTCTGTCCAGCCTGTTCTTAAAAGTGTGCAGTGTTGGGGACTCCCATCGCTTCCCTGGGGAGATTATTCCAATGGCTGATTGTCCTTCTGAAAAATGTTCCTCTTGCATCTAACCAGAATCTCCCCAGGAGTAACTTGTACCCATCTTTTCCGTGTGACTCCTCATAAAAAGGGATTCTCCATCTTCTTTGTAGCCACCCTTTAAATACTGGAACATGGTGATAAGGTCTCTTAAGGACTCTTCTCAAGGCTTAAAACCCAAGATCTGGCTGCTTCCCAGTTCTTGCATCATCCTTGTGGCCCTTCTCTGGACCCTCTCTAACTTGTCCAAATCTCTTTTGTATAGCGGGGACCAAAACTGAACACAATATTCCAGGTATAACCTGATTTTCTCCTTGTTTCTCACCGCAACGTTTTCTTGCAGAAGTTGGTCACTTTGCAGCCAGCTCCTGTTTGGACACCTGCTCCTGTTTGGTGTCACGGATCACAGCAAATGCACCTCCCATCGCCAATCAGATCAAACTCCTGCTGCCTTCAAGTGCTGGAGAGCATGAGAACCCCGCATCAGGTTCAGTGAAATGAGACGCTCCGGTGAAAAGCAGCCAGGAGGAAGGAGGCGCTGGGCAGGGGTGTTGCTTTAGAAGGACTCCAAGTGAACCAAGAGAAGCCTGGGACCTGCAGCACCAAGAAGAAACCCAGTAAGAAGCAGAGAGAAGTCGCAGCAGGAAGGTTACACGTGATCTGTCACCTTGCCAAAGGATTTGGGACAGAGGGAGTGTAACTTGCGGTGAAACAGGGAACATGGAGTCCAGGAAGGGGAAATAATGTGTTTGGCCTAAGCCAAGTCTGGGGGAGGGAGAACACTTGTTTGTTTAATGCCCAAACCACTCACTAGCAATTTGTGTTAACTGACAACAAATGAAACTCAAATTCCCCAAGTGAGGACTGTTCGGCCCATGAAACCCCCTCTATGTGGGCAGGTCACAGGCCCTTCAGACAAAGCAGCTTCATCCCTTAGCATCCCAGTCTCTAGAGAAAATGTACTTGGAAAGATCAGCTCTCCAGGAACACCTCCACTCCATCTGCTGGCCTCGCAGCCCAATCCGAAGGCAACTGGTGGCAGATCTCATGCCTTGCCTCTGTGATCAAACAGAAGGCAAAGACAGGAAAGGGCACAAAAAAGGGGAAGAATTAGAAAGACCATGAGCAGGGTAAGGGCTGGAGGCAGGTCTGTGCTGGTCACAGCCTTCAGGGCTGCTGCTGGGGTCTTGGATTTGCACACCAGCACTCAGTACCCAGCTTTCTGCACATTGACCAGCAATGCCATGGGCAAGGACTCACTTCCAGGCAAAGGCTACGCCAAATTTCACAGGTTGCGACATCCAAAAAACCCCACAAGTCCACATTTGGTGTGCAGAGGGTTGGATTTCTCCCACTGAGTCAGCTCCAGCGGCCACTGCAGATCCTCTTTACTATCAGATCCTGGGAGGAGCCATGTCCGGTGCAGAGACGCACAAGACGCTGGTCTTGGTCCTTGGCCCAACGCTGCAACATGAGAGAGCCACTTCCATCCCACCCACCATTCTCCCCTTCCCCTGGAGGGGAGAAACAGCCTTGACTCCTGGGAGCCAGCAGCAGCTGCTGCTTCAGCTCTTCCTCTTCCCAAGCTGAAGGAGGAAGCAGCAGCCTTGCCCCTCACATCCAGGCGTCCCTCACATCCAGGGCCCCCTCAAATCCAAAGGCCACTCACACCCAGGGGCCACTCACCGGGCAGCCCCACTTCCCATGGCGAGCTGGGGCTGGGGAATGGCTGAGCTCAAAGGGCTGCTCTCCTCACCCCGTCATCCCTGGAGTCAGCTTTCCAGGACATGATGCCTGCCAAGGAGGCCTTTTCTCAAGCATTGCAACTGGATGAGACATGGTCTGGAGAGAGAGGAAGAGGGGAAAATCCCCTCTGTGCCTGTTGTTGCTCTTGCAGATTTGGACTCTGAATAATTCAAAGCTTAAGGCGCACAAGGAAACCCTTTGGGCACTCCCAGATCCAGCTCCCACAGCTATTGGTGTATCCACTGTGGGGTTGCACCGGGTCCCACTATAACCCATCCCCTGGTGACTGTGGAGGAGGGAGGGGGAGGATGGCGAGGCTGTGGAGGAAGGCAGGAGGTGGTGATCTCCTCCTGCAGAGAGGGTGACACTGAGCTTCGTCTCACACACCAAGGGCAGAGAAGGGAATTCTCATTCAGCAGGAGGGTAAGCCCAGCAAAGCGAAAGCAACTCAGCATCCCTGGAAAGGCACGACGTGATTCCAACCCCCCCGCGAAGGCAGGGTGCTGCGGGAGGTCTGGGGAAGTGAGATCACTCCTCTTGCCTCCCTCCTCCATCCCTCTACCAAACCCTTGCCCACCCCAATCCCTTCCACACTCCCTCCCCTCTCTCAGCAGCCCCCTCTCAGCGGCTCCCACTCCCCTGCCTCTCCCCTGCCCTCCATCCCAGAGCCCTCCCATCCTGCCAGGTTAATTTGAGTTCCTGATTTGCATAGGCAGCAGATCACAATGTTCTGGAAATCCCCTCCTGTGGCCTGAGCTTCCTCCCTACTCACACAGCGTCATCATCGTCGGCCTTCTGCTTCCCCTCACTGCCGGAGCACTGGGACCCATCCGAGCAGCGCCGGCACAAGCAGCAGCCCCCAGCGAAACCCACTGCTGATGCCATGAGGCTCCACTGGCAGCACCCTGCAGGCCCCTGTAGAGCTGAACCCATAAGAGGCCGCGGGGTGCTGTGCCGAACTGAGGCGCTGAGCCAAACTGGTGGTATCCACCACGTGCTCTGCAGCTGCCCCTCTGCTCCCACCTTGCTCCAGGGCCAGCTCCCAAGCATGACCACCCACGACAGCTCCATCACCCCAGTAGGGTTCAAATTCGCCCACCAGCACCAAGGACGCGTGGGTTTATTGGGTGCCGTGGGCTGCTGGGGCAATTCTACTCAAGATTCACAGCAGTGGATGTGGACAAAGCCCACCCTGCTCATGTGTGGGGGGGTGTCAACCTGAAGGCAGGTAGTCCTGATCTGAAACAAGCAGGAGCAGAGGGGCCAGAGAGCCCTGCCACTCCCACCGCCTGGGCTCCTTCTCGCCCTGTTTTCCACAGCACGGCCACAAACACAGAAGCAATCAGGTGCCTTCACATGAACGAGCCTCTGCTGAAGATGCTGAACTGAACACTGAACCCTCCATGCCAAGAAAACCCCCAGTATGTAAAAGTGTCAGTGCTGAGCACATCTCCACAGCCATGCAGCATGCTCATGAACCATGGCTGCTGTCAGGGGAGCTCCCTCCCCTGGGAGCATGGTGGGACTGGAGGAATGAGGAAGGACCAAGGCGACCCAAGAGCCTTTGGTTTTCACAGTGAAATTCACCCTGGTGTTTGGGCCAACTTGAGCTGGTAGAAACGCAAAGAGCAGCTGGGTGAAGAAGAGGAGGGGCAGAAGGTGAGAGCATAC
Source organism: Todus mexicanus (assembly GCA_013389965.1). NCBI lineage: Eukaryota > Metazoa > Chordata > Aves > Coraciiformes > Todidae > Todus > Todus mexicanus. Next base: position 45,306 of record WEIS01035977.1, read on the forward strand.
CATTGTCTGGACCAACACATGTACCTCGGCTGCAGGCAGGCCCTGGACTCCACAGCTCCTCACCCCTCCTGTCAAGCACCCACACTCCTACCACCCAAACCAGCCAGACTGGAGTAAGGTGCTTTTCAGGCCTTGTTGGTCACACCTGTGTGTGTAGACCAAGCACCCTGCCAGGTATAACTTGATGCCTGCTGATGAGGAGCTGAGCAGCTGGAACCAGCCTCTGTAAATCAGAAACTCTGAAATCCTTGGTGTTCGTTCCAGCACCAGCTGGCTCAAGCCTTGGTTCTGACCATCAGTCATTTCGGCAGATGGTTTCCAGGGTGTACCTGCAACCCTGGCACATCACCATCACCTCTCCAGCTCCACCAGCAGAGCCAGCCCTTCCCTGCTCCCCTAGGAAGACCCATCCTGCTCTGACTCCAGAGATGGCCAAGAAAGGGATGGAAGCACGTGTGGGGCAACAACACCTCCCGCAAGACACCGCAGGTTCCCCAGGGGTGAAGCACGACATGTTTGCAAACGTGGTGAAGTCGCTCAGAAACCAGGGAAGGAGAATGATGTAACCAGGCTCTCCAGCTGTCCAAAAGTGAATCACAGCCCCCACGACAGCCCCCCCATCCCCTCCTCCCCTCTCCTTTTGCTGACTAATACCTGACACGGCAGCCCCTGGAAGGAACGGCACAGGAGAGCCCTTTAAGTGGCGCCTGGCTCCTTATCAAAACCACGCTGAGGCTGTCTGGGGCCTCCATCGTGGGGAATTCCCCTGCTCCATGCCTAAAAGTAAGCTCAGCTGGGCCGCCCTTCCTGCAGTTGGGGATCGCAGCCGGGGAGTGCCTGGCCCAAGGAGCTCTCACCCCCCGCCCCGAGCCCCTCCGCGACACAGCCGGGTGAGTAGAGCGATGCCGATCTCGGTGCGAGCGTGGCCGGGATGGAGCGAGGGGAAGGCAGGCGGCTCCTCGGCTCTCAGGGCCACGCCAACCCCTGCTCTCCTCACAGAAACAGAGCAGGGTTTGGCTATTTTCTGCAAGCTGAGACATTTATCTTATGAACAAGATGCTTTCTGGTTCTGCGGGACTGGGCTTGGCTTCGAAGCAGGTTTTCTGAGGGTTTATGGAATCGCACTGGGCCCCTGGGGTGAAGCAAGCCCTTTAGGGGGCTAAAGAGGAGACGCTGCCCATGCACAGGGTCCTGCTGCCTCATCCCCAGCACAGACCTCGGGCACAAGTGGAGCCAAGGAGCGTGTCAGGGTCCCAGCACCCGGTGAGCTCTCAGAAACCCCCAGGCTGCCAGGGTGACATCCTGGTTGCAGCAAAGGCTAGTCAGGGAAAAGAGACGATAGTTGTTTTGTTGTTGTTATTTTATTTTTACAACCCGAGCCATCTCATTGCTAAGGAACAGTGGGACTGTCTGAGCAGAGTAGGAAGGCACGGCTGGACTAGCTGGAACCAGCAGAGCACCAGAGCAGGACTCATCCCTGAGACATCTAAGGAGGAACCGTCAGTGTAGGCAGAGCCAGCAGCGCATCTGCTTACAGCGGGTTGTCTTCACTCCTCACTTGTTGGGGGTTTTTTTTATATATATTTATGTACAAACCACCTTCCTTGTAGCAAAACCAAGGCAAGGGAGAAAACTGGGTAGCTCTGGAGCAAATCCCAAAGAGCTACATGAAACCAAGCGGCATCCCCTGCGGCTCTCACTCCTCAGGCTGCTCTCTGCTGTTCACCAGGGTATGGCAGTCACAGCAGCAGCACAGAGAAGGATGCCTGGCAATAAACGCGGTAGCTGTGGGGTTTAATTTCCTTGTATAACATAACTCGGGGAATTCTCGCTGCTCAGGAACACCCCGCTGGGGCTCTGCAGGCCCACAGGCCTCCTTCCCGGGGCTGAGGGAGATGCTGAGGCTGCCACAGCCAGAGGGTCTCGGCAGCAGAGCCTCCCCTTTGCCATCCCCCTACCCCAAACCAGCTGAGCCCACACACCACAGCTAAAGACCCTACCGCCCCTCCCGCCATTTTGTGTCTGCGCAGCGCCTGCCCTCCCTCCCCCTTTATACCCCGCTCCCCGCGCTGATTGGCTGCGGCGCCTGTCCGTCAGGCTGGGAATTTCCCGGGGCGGCACCGCCCCCCGCCCCGCTTCCTCCGGTGCTGGCGGAGCGGGACCGGCACCGGCACCGGGACCGGGACCTGCCCCTCGGGGACCTGCCCCTCGGGCACCGCTGCAGGTGAGCTGGGGGCGCCACCCGGGCCGGCCACCCCCAGGCAGAGCGGCCCTGCCGGGAGCACCGGGACTCGCCGGTTACCGGGGCTGGCGCCGGGTCCCGGTGGTGAGGAGGGGGCTGTCGGGGCTGTCGGTCTGCTCGGGGGGAGACCCCGCGGGGGGCCGGGGCTGCGCTGTCCCCCGGGGATCTCCGCGGGGCCGGTTGGCGCTACTGGCGCCGTGCCTCAGTTTCCCTCTCCCGGGGCGGGGCGGGGGCTGCTGCTATAACCGGGCACCGGCGGTGGCGATGCCAGGGGGGAGCGGAGAGAAGGGGCTGGGGGGTGTGTCCCTCCTGCCCCCGGGGCTGATCCCTGGGCTCCCTACCCCCGGGGCTCTGGCTCACACAAGCCCGGTGTTCCCCGGGGCCAGGGTCCCTCCCGGGGGCTCCGAGCCCCGCTCCCCGCTGCTCTTTCAGCCTCTTTCGAGCTTTCCCCCGGCACCGTGCGGCTCCTCCAGCCGTGCGAGGCCAGCTGGGGTGCGGCTGGAGCAGGCAGGGTGGGGATGGAGGGTTCGGGGAGGTGATGCTCAGCTCACCCCTGCAACTCCCCTCCTGCAGCTCCCACTGAGGACACACAAAATACCCCGGGCAGATGCTGCCTGTCAGCCTGTCAGCCCTGCTGGGGGGTGAGAGCGGCTCTGGGGGGCACTCTGGGCGCCTGCAGCCCCGCGGAGATCCTGCTGCCCCGTTCCCCTGGGCACAGGTTGCTCCGTGTGTCTGGGAGGCAAACGCAGCTTGTTGTGCCCATCTGCCTGGGTAAGAGCTGCGCCGCTGCCGCGGGCTCCTTTGGAGCACGGAATTCACTGAGAGCACTGGCAAAGGCAGCTGGAGCCAGGAGACTGGACTTTGGGCACTGGGGCGAGTTCTGGAGGCAGGAAGGCTCCAGCCAGGCACGTCCTTGAGAGCTGTCTCTGTGGCAAGAAGAAGTAAACAAGAAGAGAAGAGGCTTTTTGCAGCCTTTGGCATCATTCCTGGCTCCGCAAGAAATCCCACGACGCCCTCTCCTCCTGACCTGTGCCCGAGCGTATTTAGCACAGGGCCGCGCGGCGTCGCTTGCCAGACGGCAGCTGGTACGAAACACCCGTGGGTGGAGGAAGCTGAACTCTTGTGGCACTGCAGATTTTGTTTTGAAGCAACAATTCTTACGCACTAGGTGACGGAGGGAGCTTTGCTGGTGTGGCTTTGTGATGCCTCTGCCTTCTGCTGCGCGGTTGTTGCCCAGCAGAAGCGCGCGGGTTTGGACAGGAGCAGCCCGGGTTGTGCCGGAGCTGCGAGCAGAGCGGTGCCTGTGCCTTGCGCTGCTTTGGAGAGTTGTGACGAGCAGCCATGATGCTGCTGAGCTCTGCGGGGGGAAGAAACGGAGCAGACAGCATGAAGCAACCTATCTTTGCCGCAGAAGATGGGGTCTTGCGTAAAATACCACTGTGATGCCTGGGGAAGCGCCACCGCCAAGTCTGGCTGCCTGTCCTGTCTGCACTGGAGCTTGGAGCCGTGGCCAGGAGCTCTGCAGCTGCGTGCAGTGGTTACCTGTGTGTGCAAACCTGGCTCCAGAGGGGAAACGATGTATTTTCCCTGTCGGCAACCTCTTCAGAAGCCGGTTGTTTTGTGAAGCCACTGCAGGAGGTGGGTTTTGTCAACCAAGGGTGGGATTTCTGGCCAGAGGATATCTGCTGCGTTTTGGACGAGGCCCTTGCCTCTCCCACCGCCTCTCCGCAGCTAGCCAGCCTGGGAAGAAAAATGCTTCAAGTGAAAGTTCAGACCTTTCCCTTTGAGATCTGAGCCGTGCAGTGCCTGCTTTCATCCTTTTATTATTCCCAGCCCAGAGGAGTGCAGCGCCCAGAAAGTCTCCTTCTTATTGCTTCCTCCTAAAGCCAGCTCTGCTTCCCTGCCGATGAAACCAGCCCAGGAGCCAAGGAATGGGGAGCTGCTGGAGCTCAGGAGAGGAAAAGAAACGGGGCTGGAGGCTGTGGCATTTTGCTGATTTCCAGTAAAATGATCAGACATGAACAATACCTCCATAGTGTCTGAGTGGCTTTTGCTTTTCCTCTGCCGGGGGCCAGGCAGCCACGGTCATGGGAAGACGATGCTGGCAGCCTGTAGGGATTTGCTTTTGACCTCATGTGGTCCTGGCAGGGAGCAGACTTCCTGGGAATGTTGCACGCCGGGGTGAGGAAAACCCCGTTCTCCTGAGGGCTGGGCTGAGCCCCCACCATGGATCGCGAGATGGCAATTAATGGGCTGCCAAACCCACAGCTTCGGGAGGCTGGTCTCCACCCTTGGGGCTCATTGCCTGAAGCAAACCTCCAGCGGTGCCAGCCCGCTCACTGTGCACGATTCACATCCTCTGCCTTCGAATCTCCAGCCGTTTGGTGTTTTTAAAGCAGGAATGGCTTCCTGAGGCTGGTGCAGCGATGGCTGTGGCGCTGGTGGCTGTGGCAGTGATGCACATCTTCCTGGGTGACAGCAGGAAACAGCCTGGCCATGGCTACACGGTGCCTGCTCGCTCCCAAGCCACAGCACAGCTATTTAAATACCACCCTGCCTTCATCTTCGCCTGGGAATCATCCCTGGCCGCTCGCTCTCTCATTCTCTCCTTTTGCTGAGTTGTCATAAAAATTTACTACCTAAAGGTCTCGGTGTCCCACTTGCAACTAGTTACGCCCACGGGCGACCGCGGCGGCTGGCAGCCTCTGCCGGTGGCTGGGCACGGAGCCAGTGAGCTACAGCCACAGTCCATGGCTGGTCCTGAGTGCCCGGGCTGCAAAATACCGTCGGAATAGCTCAGAAACTGTCGATTGGCAAAGAGATAAGTGTTTTCTGGAGGTTCGGTGGTTTCTTCTGGAGTTTGTGGTGGTCATGTTTTCTTTGCGTTCCCAAGCGTTGTTAGGTGCTGGTCTGTAGTCCTGTCTCTCCTCCCCTGGAGTTTTCACTGAAACATGAAATTTTTTTTTCATTGCAAATCTAACCTTTCAGAATGAGTACAGAAAAAAACCTGAGCCAGGACTGGGAACAGTGACCTGGCCCAGGGTGACAGCTCAGTCCCAGTGACTCCTTGCAGAAATGGGGCTGTTCCTCCAACCTGGACAAACCTGCTCTGACCCCAGCGATGGGCTCGGATGCTGCAGAAACCCTCCCCTCTTGCTGGATCTTGATGGTGAATTCATGGCTGGGCTCTGTCAGCTGGAGATAATTCGTTTCCTTTTCCCAGCTGCTGTTTGAAAACAGCTCCCATGGCTCCTCTGCTGCCATCTCCCTTGTGGAGTGCAGAGCTTGGGTAGAAAAATCCTTGCTAAAACCTTGAGAATTTGGAATAGTGGAGGCTTTTGGTGGCTCCTTCCAGATGGAAGAATATGGGGTCGCTCTGAGTATGAGCTCTGCCGGTCAGCAAGGGGATCAGGGCAGTTGGCTCAGGTTTGAATGCGCAGGGGACCTCCCATGTGTGCTGTGGGGTGAGGTGAGAACCTCACGGTTTGGGGTCTGAAGTGCAAGAAAATGGGTGTTGGTATCTCAGGCTGCTGAAGAGCCACACGGGGAAAAGATGCCATGTGAGAGGGGAGCTTGTCCCCATCTTTCCCAACCCACCGCTCGGTTCATCCTGGCAGAGGGTGTGGATGCCCCACAAGATGCTCATTGCAAAATCACTTTGCTGGCCAGTTCCTCCCAGAGCCACAGGTTTGGAATCTGGAGCAGCGTATGGTGACTGAAGACCAGTGAGAAACAGACTGAGGTGCCCAGCATGTCTGCGACACTGTCCTCGTCCCTTGCCAGGCAGGTAGTGTGGCCATGGGTGACAGCATTTCCCTGCCGTGGAGGTGTCATCAGGTGCCTGGGCCACACTGGGCTCCATCCTGCCCACCAGCAGATCTGCTCTGGGAGTTTTGCCCATCCCGTGGCTGTGGGGGATTTTGTACCAGCTGTGATGATGCTGCCCAGTGCCAGGACCCACAGCATGGAAACTGCCCCGGGTCTTCTGTGACTTCCTCTCAGCTGCTCTGGGCTCCAGAAATAACCACTGCTCAGCCTGTCCTGTGCTGTGGCCGGGCAGCTCCGGCTGGCACCACCTCCTGGAGCTTGGGACAGGGAGAACCATGGATGAAGGAGGGCTTGGGGGCACCCACAGAGGGAGGATGGTGAGACCTACCAACAGATGCAGCTCCCAGAAGCGAACTGCTGCCGAAGCCACGTGTAATTACCTGCCGCTGAGGCCAGCATTAATTGCTGCTCCGGTTGCGGGTGCTGCCAGGTGGCAGTTGTCATCTGGAAAGTCCCTGCCGCTCCCTGGCAGGCAGGTCATCTAAACCGGTGATCAGCTCGGATCGCTCATGGCATAAGCATTAGTCTGAGGTTGAGATGGTTTCGGCTGCAGGCTACTCACCTTCCCCTTTCAAAATGCTCCCCCACAGCCCACTCCTGCTGACGAGCACCCAGCTGCCTTGCCTGGGTGGAAGAGCACTTGGGGGTGCCCACGGGTGCAGCACCCCAGCTCCAGCTGCCATCGCCAGCTGGCATCAGAGGGGATATTTTTGATAAGCTGTGCTGGAATTCACAGCAGCTGCTTTATCACCCTCAGGAGGTGGGTGAGACCTGGAGCCAGGATCCTGCTCGGCCCTCTCCCGAGGCCAGACCTCACGAGGGGGAGGCCTTAGGCCACCCACAAACGCGAGGAATTAAAAAAGCAAACAGCACGCTGCATGCGGGTGTTTCCTCCCCTCGTACTTTGCTCCTGGCCCGGCACATGCTTGGCTGTTCCCCGTGCCCCGGTTCGGGAAGCTGTGCCATTGCCAGCCGGTTTTTCTGGCTGAACTGGAGGGCAGAGCGGGTCCCTGCCTGGCTGCTGGGGCTCATCCCCCCCCTGACTGCTGCTCAAACCACCTGCAGGTTAAGGCTTGTGAAGCTGCAGATGCTGCCACTTCTCAAACAGCCCCCCGCAACCCATTCTGCCCCTCAAAAATATCCTACGGTGACAGTGCCCAGGTCTGCTCTGGCATGGGTGGGTGGTCCTGGCCTGGGTCTCCATCCCTGCCGGGCTGCAGCAGCAGGCGGCTCTCACCTCCCTGGGGACTCACACACCCCAGAGGGGTGAGAGCCAGCCCGGAGCGGGGCTGCTGCTGATGCCTCCTCGCGTGACACTTCTCATGGCCGTGAGTCACCCCGGCACGTTCACCCCAAGCAGGGCTGGAGGGGGAAGTGCCTTCACCTGGGACACTTCTCTGGCTGGTGAGCAGTGAGGCAGCCCTGCCTGCGCCGCCACGGCACCCAGACCCCAGCACGGCTGGGACCAGGGGCCGCGGTGCTGTCTGGAGCCGGGGGAAGGTGACGCTGTGCCCCGTTGCCTTGCAGGGATGCCCGGCTGGGAGGTAGGCGACTGAATGGCGGGCATGGAAGGGAGAGGGCCCTACCGCATCTACGACCCTGGCGGGGGCTCGGAGGAGAATGGATCCACGGCCTTTGAGCGGCTGGTGGAGGAGAACGCCCGGCTGAAGGAGAAGATGCAGGGGATCAAGTCTATCGGTAACTGCTACCTGGCTGGGGGATGAGGTTCACCTTTGGGGCAGCTCAGCCCGTGCCCACCAAGCCTGGGGGGTCCTTGCTCTATTTAGGAGAGGTGCCGTAGGAAGGTGAGGGTCTTGGCACTGGGGCAGCAGTGAAGGTCTCCTGTCCTGGGGGACCGAGCAGGATATCTGGGCTTTTTCACACGAAGGGTGCAGAGGGAGCAAGGCTTTTACTGAGCTCCTGAGGTGCTTTACAGTGGGATAAGTGGCTGGGGGAATAAAGGCAAATGATAGAACAAGGTCAGCTCCAGAATCGTGCAGTGGCAGGTCATGGATGTCGGGATCTGTTCTGCTTTTGATGAAAGTCCTCACCTCCTGCAAAACCTGTCAGGTGACAGGCTTTTCCTGGGGGGTGCTCAAAGACCCTGGCGTTGGGTGCTCCCTGCAGCTCCAGCCAAGTCGTGCCACCCCCCCTTTCTCCTCCTTGGCTGCCTTTCCCCACCCACCCCCAGTTTTGCTTTTGGTCTCGTGCCCCAGCTTCTGCTTTTGGGTCCTGCTTCTGCTGCCGAATTTCCACCGGCTTCATGATTCCTGTCATGTCACCATGCCCCTACCTGGGACTGGGACCCACCGGTGTGGGGGCAGCCACCCAGCGTGGGGAGAGGATTGCACTGCCAGTGCCAGACCCCAGAGCAGGCAGGCTGGACCCCTAGGCCCACCCCTGAAGCTTTAATTCGTCCCTTCTGGGAACCAGAGGAGACCTCTGAGAGATGCGGTGCTGTAACCAGTCCTCTGTGTGTCAGCGTGGGGGCTCTGCAGCCAGTGAGCCACTCATATGGCTTTGCTGTTGAATTTGGCTATGAAAAGTAATTTCTGGATGAAAAACGACCATGCTGGGCACTTCTCCACCCAAGCAGGGACTTGCTGCTGGTGGATGGGGCTGCTGCAGGCCAGGCACTCCGGGAAGGAGGCTGATCATCCTTTGGTTGCCCACAACAGGAGAGCTGCTGGAGGAGTCCCAGGTGGAGGCATCCAAGCTGCGGCAGAAGGCGGAGGACCTCGTGAAGGACAACAGAATGCTGATAGCGTCATCTTCCTTGGACGAGCTGGTGGAAACTGGAGGTAGGAGATTCAAGGCTTGCTGGGAACCGATAACCTGATGGCTCAAGATCCTGAGCTCAGAGGAAGGGAGAGGGTATGAAGGAGACTTCCATGAAGGCTTTTTGCAGCCCTGTGGAGTGTATCAAACTCTCTGGAGTGCATCAAACCACTCCTGTCCTCTCTTCTCCTGGAGGGAGATTTCTGTCCTGTCCCCATAGCTGGAGTAGAAACCAGCCATGAGTGCCCGACCTCGCGGGGTGTCTGCTCTGTGCCTCCCTGCACCAGGGGGTGAGGCCCTGCTCTCCAAAAGGCTCACGGCTGCCTCTTCTCCCCTCTCTGCAGCCGTCGGTCCTGATCCCAGCTCCACACGGGCTGCCCCGGGCAGCGCCCAGCCAGAGACGGAACCGCGGAAATCTCCTCCCAGTGTGAGTCTGGTGAACTCGAGAGCTGGTGCTGGCATGGCTGGAGGGGTAGACTGGCTATCTAGTTAAAGCAAAAGGAGGCAGCCTTTAGCCTCTAGAGATGGGAATGAATCTGAAAGGAGCAGTCCTGCTGTGCTCCCACCCTGGCAGTCCCTGCCTCTGCGCACTGGGCAGCCTGGGAGACCTGACCTGGCTGCCTCCCCTTGCAGGGATCCTCCTCAGAATTTGAGATCGTGGCTGTGGAAGCACAAGGGTTTCCCCAGGAGAGCGGCAGAGCGGTGAGTGGCCCTGGTGCCTGTGGGATTGGATTTGGTGGGCAGCGGGTGGGTAGCCGAGCTGGTTGGTGCAGTGGTGGTGCTGGTGCCAGGGGCACGGGAGGGTGTGAGGTGTACCCACAGATGTAGCTGCTGTCAGGCGTGGGCAGGGCTGGGGGACCCGTGTCAAGGTGGCCCTGGAGAAAAGCACAGAGGAGGGATAAACTGTGCCCAGATGTTCCCAGGGGAGCAGAGCCAGCCCCCCTCAGCCTCTACCACCGATGAAGGTGAGGGAACCTGGCTGGTCTGCAGGCAGGAGGGAACCATGAGACCTTGTGACTGGTCCTGCCCGTGTCTCACTGGGGTTGGAGGGCTTGGGAGTGCTCGTGCATGTGCCCCAGTGAGTATCACTCCTCCCACCTGGCCAGGGCAGGGAGAGGGCACAATGTGCAGGTGCCCTCCAAGGGCTCCCGAGTACAAGTGGCCTGGCTGGGCCGCCTGGGTATAGGTTCAGCAAAGCAGCACCAGCCAGACAGTGACACCGATGTCTCCAGATGCCACGTAATGGTGACAGGAAGGGCTGTGACAACCTGAGGGGCTGCCAGTGATGCTCTGATGTTCACCTCTTCATGCTCACACTGGGTGGGAGCACAGGATCTCCCAGTCTCGTCATGGCTGACGGGGTCTGCCGCAGCCAAGGCATCTCTGTGTGCTCTGGTTGCTGTCACCTGAATGTCCCCCTGGCTGCCACTGCCCCAACCTGCCCTGCTCTGGCTTTTTGTGTGTGCTAGAAAGGGAGGGGAGGAGGGATGTGGAGCCCAAGGAGGACAAACATCAGTTTCCACATGGTGCCAGTGAGAGGACACGCACTTGTTGCACATCCCTGTTTGCATTGGCAAAATGCAGAGAGGCTCCAGGAGGGCTTGGACCCTGCTGCGATGCAGTCATGGGGTGAGAGAAAATGGGGTGGCATCTGCTTGGCAATGGGCTGGTGGTGCCTGAGACGAGTGTTAGTCCTGCGCTTGTACCCGGGCTCTCCCAAGCTCTCCAGCTGGGCTCCAGTCCTCACTGTCTGCCCTCTCCAGCAGGAACTGGCCACACTGTGCCGTGCACACACCCTCCCATGGCAGTTTCAGGGCTGTAAACCCTGGGGCCAGGGCACTGGGGACATGCTGGGCTCGTGGCCACCTGCAGCACTGCCCGGGGCATTCCCACAGGCATCAGGCTGAGTCAGCCGGGCTGGCAGCACAGCAGGCAAAGGTGTGCCAAGGCTTCCTCCCATCCTCTGTGCACCATGCCAGGCTCTGTTGAGCTGGCAGTGTCTCCTAGGTGATAGAGGAGTTTACCAGCCACACCAGGGGAGAACAAGCCTCTTGGGGACACCCCTCTTGCATGGGCGGGGTACACCCTGACGCTGGAGGGTGTGCCCTGACCTGGGCTCTCCCAGCCACCGTTTAAATGCCCTGCACCACCCTCTTGGCTGCTGCCTGCCCAAGAGCCCGGCCTCCCTGCACCTGGTGTGCAGCGGCGACAGGGGAGCCGCAGAGGGAGGGCAGGAGGAAGGAGGAGATGGGGACACAGGTAAGACCACCCGTCATGTGGCAAACCTCAGCTCCCAGCGCAGAGCAGGGCATACACAGAATGGACAGTCTCAGGAGCTGGGATTTCTAGTCTTGGTGCTGATGGGAGGAGCTCAGGGGAAATGGCATCAGAGGTAGGTGCCTCTGACACTCTCAGTGAGCCAGGAGCATCGTCTGCTCAGACTGACAAGGGGCACAGGGAATCCACAGGCTGGGAGAGCTGCTGCACCTGGGAACTTGGCATCCCACAACCAGCGGCTGGGAATCAAACTTCCACAAGGCTGACAACTTTAGAGCGTACCAAAGGCCATTGCAGAATGTCTCAGTGCTGGCCCAGCTCCCTGCCACACCCCTGGGTAGGAGACGAGGCTGACCTGCCTGAGAAGGAACTTTGCAATGCTCCTTGAATTTCCTTAACCGTGCTTCATCCCATCCCCAGGACTTGGAGCAGCTGCCGAACGAAGATGCCAACCTGCTGCCCCAGCTGCAGCAGCTGGAGAACACACTGAGCGGCTGCGCCAAGGAGGCCAGCAAGGACCAGGTCTTCATGCACATGGGCTACATGGCCTCCGAGCTCAAACGTCTGGCCTCCAAGGTGCACAAAAACGAGCAGAGAACGTCATTCCTGCAGGTGAGCGAGGCTGGCTGGGCTCTTCATGGGCGTTTTCCCTTTTTTCTCTTTTTTTTTCCACCAAGTCCCTTCTGTTCACCCTGAGGCGGACACCCACCTCCGTGCCCGGGCTTGGTGGGAGGCAGATGGCCAGGCAGGCTCCTGGGACTGGCCACGATCCTCATGCTGCTGGTGTTTGCCCCCCAGACTCTGTGTGAGACACTGCACAGTGAGAATAAGGAACTGCGAACCAAGCTGGAGCGGGACCTGGAGCAGAGAAACCAGGCCCTGGAGAAGCTCAGGTGAGAGCGGGTGGTGAGGACGGGGACGGGGCTGTCCTGGGCGCTTCTTGCCACTGACCTGTCCCTCCCTCTCTGCAGATGTGAGAACCAGGAGCTCCGGAGGATGGTGACACTGGGAAGCCAGGACAGTGGGAAGAGGGAAGCTGCAGAGCAGCAGCAGGTGAGGAGGCAGCATCACCCTCAGAGAGGGCTGGGAAGGAGGCGGGGAGCCCGCTGGCACATCAGCGAAAGTGGCCTCATTCTGATCGAGCCCCCAGTTTGTCCCAGTATGACGAGCAAGACTTCTCAGGGTCTCAAGGGGTCGGGGGAGGCCATGGGAGGGAAAGCGGCTCGAGTTTAGCTGGCCTCGGGCACAGCCTCCACAAAAGCCCTGAGGGTCCCCCCCGTGCGCGTCCAGCAGAGCGGGGCCACGGTGGAGAAGGCGCCGGGCAGAGGAGAGCTGGAGGCCAAGGAGAAGAAGGTGAAGATCCTGGAGCACCAGCGCAGGGAGGTGAGGACCAGGCTGGGAGGGAGGCACCACCAAGGATGGGAGGATGGGCAGCGGGGACATGGGGAGATTGGGGCAGGGCTGCGGAGCCGCAGGGAAGTGCTGCTGGAGCCGGGATCTCCATCCACCTGGTGCCCGAGGTGCTTTCATGATGGGAGGCTGCTGGGGACTGCCACGGCTGGCTCGGGACAGGGCTTGGGCTCCTGTTCAGCCATCCCTCTCTCCCCACAGCTGCTGGAGGTGAATAAGCAATGGGATCAGCACTTCCGAGCCATGAAGCAGAAGTATGAGCAGAAGGTAGGGCTGGGTGCTCAGGGCTGAGTGCTCGCAGGGCACATCTCTACTGGGTGCCGAGTGGGGGGACTCGGAGGAGAGCAGGTGTGGGGGAAGGTTCTGGGGCTGCCTGTGCCTCCTTCCCAGGGTGGGTCGTTCCAGGCAGCTGAATGTCCTCCCTCCCTCCCGGCAGGTCACGGATCTGCACCAGGAGCTGGCCGAGGCCCGCAGGGCACTGACTGAGCTGGAGACGGAGCGGGAGCAAAAGCAACGGGATTTTGACCGCAAGCTGCTCCTAGCCAAGTCCCGGATCGAAACAGAGGAGGTGAGTCCCTCGGGAAGGGTGGTGGGAGCTGCTGGGCCTGCTGCCCTGCCCTGGCTGATCTCCCTGCCCGGGTTCTGCAGGCAGAGAAGGAGAGGCTGGCCATGGAGGTGAGGGACCTGCAGCAGAGGATGCGGTTCCTGCAGGAGCAGCTGGCTCCGGTCACCAGGCAGCGGGAATACCAGGAAAAGGAGATCCAGAGGCTGAACAAGGTGGGGGCCAGGGCACAGCCCTTCTCTGCAAAACGTCTTTTATGTTTTCCAACCCCTTCTCTTCTCTCAAATCCAAACCAACTCTGTTGAACCCCTTCCTGCCCAGCTCCTTGCCCAGGCAGGACGTTGTATTGGGCAGTGCCCCCCACATCACTCTAGGCTCCCAGGAAGGCATGTTCAGGGAGCTCTGGAGTCCCTATTGCTCTTGCCCAGTTCCACCCGCTTCCCATGCTGGGTGTGTGCCCGTGGTTCTCCAGAGATATTACGGGCACAGCAGCTTGCTCTGACCCCCTCCCTGCTGCTCTTCCTCCCCTCTAGGCACTAGAAGAAGCCCTGAATGTCCAGGCCTCTCCACCACCCATCTTTGCCAACACCATGGAGCCGGCAGGCAATATGCCACAGCAGGAGCTGCTGACCCAGAACGAGCTACTCAAGCAGCAGGTAGGACAGGAGATGGAGCCGCTGGGGGCTGGGAGGGACCTCCCAGGCACAAAGCCTGGTGTGGCCAGGAGCAGCTCAGCAGCCCTGGTGGATGGCAGTGCTGTGGTGTTGGGGAGTTGGGGACCGAGCTCAGCATCCTTGAGCTGGAAGGACCACAGCCATGGCCCATCGTGCCTACCCGTGTGCCCAGGGCTTGTTGTAGCTGGTGGGGTCAGAGTTGGCAGCACAGTGACGGGAGGTGACTGCCCTCAGCCAAGTGCACCCACAGCCCTCCCTCCTGCCAGGTGAAAATTTTTGAGGAGGACTTTCAGCGGGAGCGGAGTGACAGGGAAAGGATGAACGAGGAGAAGGAAGAGCTGAAGCAGCAGCTGGAAAAGCTGCAGAAGCAGTTGGTCCTCTCCAACAACCAGGTAAGCTGTACTGGGAACCACTGGAGGCACTCTGGGAACCCCGCGCCTGCCCCGCGTGTGTCAGGTGCTCATCCCCAGTGTCACAGCCCCTGGACCCATCTTGGAGCAGGGGCTGAGGATGGGGCAAAGGCCAGAGAGGTGGTTTTGATGCTGCTTGTTCCTGCCAGAGCATCTCCTTTCACTGGTCTCTTCCTTCTCCCCCTCTCCTGGGGTCTGATGGTAGAGGACTGGTGTGGGCATCCCCCCCGGGCATTGCAGCAACAGGGGGTGGCAGGGTGAGCTCTGCACTAACCCCCTTTGCTCCCAGCTGCGAGCCTCCAAGGACGACTGCCAGAGGGAGAAAGAGGAGAAGGAGAAGCTGAAGAAGATGCTGAAGCAGCACAAACAGGTGGGGCTGGGGGAAGAACCCTTCTCGGGCAGAGGGGCTGGGGGCAGCTCTGAGCAGGGCAGTGGGTGGTGGTGGGTTCCCCTTGGGGATCTCCCCAGCATCTCCCCTGGCTCCCTGCAGGCTTCTGGAGAGAGGCTGCACGCCGAGCCGCTGCCGGCACCGCTGGGCCCTACCTGCCCTATGTACCCGTACCAGTACAGTCCCCCCGTCACTCACCCCATGTACCACGGCTTCGAGGAGTGGCAGCAGATCCGATACCCACCAGCGATGCCGGGCGAGCACACGCCGGGACAAAACTTCCACCATTTTCCCCCGGTGAGTGTCTTACCTGTGCCAGCACGAGGGGGAGCAGAGGGTCCCCTGCGAGGGGCTCTGGGGCTCGCTGCCCAGCAAGCGGCTCCTCCAGGGCCACAGAGTCACAGAGCAGGGAGCTGAGCACACGTGTCCTGTTGTCACATGAACGCTCAGCCCTCTTCCTCCCCCTCCTCCTCACGCCCCAACAATTGATCACAGAGCGCAGCCTCATGATTCACATCCCTGGTAATCTGCCATTTCTGTTCCATCTCCTCCTGCAGCCCGAGTACCCCTGGCGCCCGCCCTGCGCCATGGCTCGCAGTCAGAACGCCCAGGCGGTGGCCGGGGTGAAGCCGGTGCCCAAGGACTTGGGTAAGTCTCAGGAGGGAAGCACCCTGGGAGGCTGGCTGAACATTTTGGGGAGGGGTGGTGCTCACAACTTGCCAGGCAGCGGCCCTTGCCCTTCCGCCCCCACCTCTGATCAGCCGAGGGGATGATTCTGCTGTGGCGTTGGTCCCAGCACCATCCCTGCAGCATCTGAAGGCAGGCACGAGCCTGAGCCCCAGCAGCCCGTGGCAGTCGGTGTTGGAGGGTAACGGCCATCCCACGGCTGACATCCCTCCCAGGGGGCTTGTCTGGGCACGAAGAGCTGTGCTCACCCCATACCACCTCTCTCTCGTCTCTCAGAACAGGCAGGTCCCGGATTGCCCTAACGCCGAGGACCGGCTGCGCTGCGATACCACTGGAAGAGGAGTAGGGTGTGTGTGTGTGCCCGTGTGTATATAGCCCGGAGCTTCCTCCGGCTGCCTAGCCCCGCGCATGGACGTGCGGAGGACGTGGCCGCACCCGTGGCCCAGCGCGGCTCGGCAGCGCATCCCTGCCAGGACAGTGTGAAGGAGGGACCGGGGCTGCCGTCGCGGTGGTGGCGGATGCAGGGTCGGTCCCCTGCGGCCACCCCCTTCCCCACGAGGCGTCAGGCCTGGCATCGCTGTAGACCCGAGCCAGGTCTTCAGGGAAGAGGAGCCGGCGATTCCCAGGAGTGTGCCAGGAGCGATCCACGGGCTTCAGTGCAGCCCCTGGAGGAGCGGGTGACGGTGGGGAGTCTCCCGGCAGTGGGGGATCCCGTGCTCGCAGGCGAGTGCCTGCCGCAGCCATGGCCTGGGCTGAGGGTGGTTGATGTCTTTGTATTTATTTAAGGACTGAAGTGTAGCCAACTCTCTCTGTGTTTGTCCCAAAAGCTGCTTCCTCTGGGGGGGACTGGGAGGGACGCCAGGGCTGGTCGTCCCCATGTTCTCAAGTGTAGCTGCAGGGCCAGAGCAAGCGTCAGGGAACCCCAACCCTTGTGTGGGCACTGCAGGATCTGCCCCTTGCCCTCCCTTCCTGTGTCTCCCACCCTCAGCAGGGCATGGAGACCCCAGCTCCCCGCTCTGCCTTTCCCTGCAGTGATGGCCCTGGGGCCACTTCTTCCAACTGCACAGAGCTCGTCTTGCTCCAGGAAAACAAGTCTGGAGGGGGAAGAACAACAACAAAAAACGCAGCTCCATTTCTGTAAGCTCGACTGTCACATGAGTGACAGGAGGCACAGTGCCCAGCGTGTTTCTTGGTGGGGGCTGGGCCTTGCTCCCGGTTCCCAGATCCTTTTGCCTCCTGTGCTCTGCACCGATCCCCCCACCAGCCCTCTCCCCCCTGGGGAAACTTGTTTTTCCTGGGGCAACTGCGAACATGGATTTATCATTGCAACGCAGCCATCCCTTCCTGCTGGCATCCTGCTGGCCTCTGTGCCCCTCGCTCTTTCCCCCCACCCCTGGCCAAGAAGCGGGGCTGTGCGCTTGCAGAGCCTTTATTTGGCATTCGATGGTGGGGGGCGAGGGACCAGCCGCCCCTGGCTGGGAGAGGAGCACGTCTCTCTGCTGGGAGCACGGGCAGCTTGAATGCACTGAAGAGCTGCTCCGTGCCCGGCAGGATCAGGCCAGGCCCGCCCCGCACCGGGGGCTTTCGGGTCGAGCCTTCATGGAGATGTGGTCTTCTGCTCCAGGGGGGGCTGGCCCCTGCAGCCTCCCACCGCCCGGCACGGCAGGATGGAGGAGCAGGGGGCAAGCTGGGGGCCAGGAGGAGAGGTCACCACTGAGGCTGGAGATGGTACACGTGGTTATTGGGAAGTGTCCCCCTTCCATCGCTGAGGTCTCTGCCACCACGTTGCCCAGCCCAGCATCCTGGCTGGGGGGTGCCAGAGACGGGAGCGATGGCAAGGGCTAGCTCGGTGTTCGGCTCCTGCAGTTGAGGAGCATCCTGGCTGGGGATGGGATGGGGACGATGCCAGCAGAGGGGAAAAGCCACCCGGCAGGCAGGCAGGCAGCCCCAGCCTCTACTGGGCCTCCTCCTCCGGCTGCGGCTGCTGCTGTTGCTGCTGCCTCATGTAGGCGATGATGTCGTTCTTCACGACGGCGATGTTGGCGCGGTGGTACCAGCGCATGACAGGCACGCCGTCGGGGCCCACCAGGAACTTTTCAAAGTTCCACTTGATGTCATGGTTCCGCAGAGGCTCCCAGAAGAGGTTCTTGGGGTTCCCAAACTCCTCCGCCACTGGGGGACAGGCGTTCTGCAACAAGGGGGACAGTGCATCACGGCCTCGCCCCCACAAAAAACAAGCTGGCTGCTGCCCCGTCATCTACCCCTTGCCATGGTACCCACCTTCAGGAAGGTGAAGACCTTCTGCTCCTTGGCCCCATTCACGTCCCCCTTCTGGAAAATCTGGAAGTTGGGGACAAAGCCACCCCCTGGCCGGACGTGTCTGCACGGGGAGGGGGGACAAGGTGTCACACAAGGGGCAGCTCTCAGTGCTGCACAGGGGCAGTGGGGGAGCCCCGAGCACTGCGCTCTTGGGGGCCACAGCAAACAGGAGCTGCAGCCTGTGCACTCACCACCTGCCTGGGGACCCCAGCCCAGCCGGGGGGCCCAGGTGCCCCACAGCCCCTGCCGTAGTACTCACTTCAGCGCGGGGAGGATCTCCGAGTTCTGGCCGGGTTCCTGCTTCCCGAATTGGTTGGAGGGGAAGCCCAGGACAACCAGCCCATAGGGTCCCAGCTCGTTTTGTAGTGCATTCAGTTCTGCAGGCAAGCAGAGCCACGGATGGGTTAGCAGGGACCGGGCTTACGCAACACTGGCACTGACCCCCTGGAGCATCCCTGGCTGCACCAAGTCCTGAGGTGCGGGTTTTCCCCCTTCCCCAAGCTCCCCAGGGCAGGACAGACCATAGGGACCTGCCAAGGGCTGCAGACCTCGGTGACACCGCCTGCTCCTCGCCTGCCTGCCCTGTGCCCTGGGGCAGCCGTGCCCCACTGCACACTTACCAACATACTGCAGGGTGAGGCCTCAGTACGTGGCCACGTTGACAAAGAGCACCATCTTCCCTGCGTATTTCCTAAACGGGACGTACTCATCCCCATCGATGGTCAGGGCTCCGTAGTCGTAGATGGTGCCCTGCACTGAGTCGTAGCATTTCACCTGTGGGACAAGGAACATCCCATGTGCCCAGGCCGGGGGGCTGGCAGCCACCCCACAGCCACCTATGCCCACCCCGGCAGCAGGTCCAGCCCTGACACTGGCTGAGATGGCAGCTGCCAGCGTCGTGTCTCCTGCCCCGCATGCCACTGGCAGCAGCCGGGCTCCAGCGTGCCAAGGTCACAGTGGTGGGCCAGGCTGGCTTCTGCACGCACATGCGTGTGCGCACATGTGCACGCCTGGCCAGCGAGGCCAGCAGCAGCTGGAGGGATGTTTACCCAGCCAGAGTAAAGCTGGAAGGTGAGGAGACGCTGGAAAACAGTCTGAGCTGGTGTGACAGTGCAGGAGAAGAGCAGCCCCAGCCTCCCCGGGGCCATGGGTGGGCAGGAGCCCAGCACTTGCACGCACCCCACAGGGCCAGGGGTGGCCGAGGTGCTCAGGAGGTGCCAAAGCCGGACCAGGCAAGGGAGGGACCAGGGCTGGGTGAGAGCCGTGCAGGGAAGGGCTGGGGTGCAGCAGCCTCTGCCTGCGGCGCTGCAGGGGTTAACCCAGGGGACCCCATCCCCTGCCCCCATCAGGGGACCCACGCTCACCCAAGTGCCACCGAGAGGCTAATTTAGGAGCTGGCAGGAGATAAAGTCCCAGGGGCTGTGCCCGGGGAGCTCAGCCCTCATGGGACCGGCCGGATCCCGGGCTGGGGAGGTGCCGGAGGGTGACAGCCCCCCCAGCTCCGCCCGCCGGGCTCTGGGGACACAGCGACCCCCCCCAAAACACGGGGACACCCCCCTGGACACAGCCCATGGCCACAAACCCCGAGCTCTGCCCCTACGAGGGGCACCGGGCAGGGGGGCACGACACAAACCTCTGTCCCCAAGCCCAAGGACAGCAAGAACCAGCTCGGCCAAATCCCCCCGAGGTGCAGGGGGGGTGTCAGCGGTCCCTGGGGACAGGAGGGGCCCGGGGCCACACACCCTGCCCCCTACCCCTCCCGCAGCCCCCCGGAGAGTTGTCCCCCCTGCTTCTCCTCCTCCTCCTCTTACCTTCTCCTTCTCCTGGCTCTGCCCCGGCTGGACGAGCCCAGCCAAGACGAGGGGCAAGATCCAGGCGCTGCGGGACCAGCGCCCCATGGCGGGGTGCGGGTTGCGGGGCAGGGCAGGGGCACACGGGCACACACACACCTCNGGGGTTGTGCTGGGGGCTAGTTTGGGTTGCACTGGGGGCTCGTTGGTGTCAGGGTCCAGGTGGCATCAGGGTCTCTTGGCTTCAATGTCTGGGTGACACCAGGGTCCAGGTGGCACCAGGGGCTGGGTGTAGAATAGGGTTAAGTTTTGCAGAATAGGATTAACGGTTGGACTCGGATGATCCCAAGGGTCTTTTCCAGCCTTAAAAAATTCTATGATTCTATGACAGCCNCATGGGATTGGGTCTGGGTGGCGTCAGGGTCTCTTGGCTTCAATGTCTGGGTGGCACCAGGGTCTGGGAGTCCCCAGGGTTGGGGTTGTGCTGGGGGCTGGTTGGTTTCAGGGTCTGGGTGGTGTCAGGGTCTGGGAGTCACCAGGGTTTGGGGTTGTGGTGGGGGATGGTTGGCTTCAATACCTGGGTGGCGCCAGGGTCCAGGAGTCACCAGGGTTTGGGGTTGTGCTGGGGGCTAGTTTGGGTTGCACTGGGGGCTCGTTGGTGTCAGGGTCCAGGTGGCATCAGGGTCTCTTGGCTTCAATGTCTGGGTGACACCAGGGTCCAGGTGGCACCAGGGGCTGGGTGGAGAATAGGGTTAAGTTTTGCAGAATAGGATTANGGGTGTAGAATAGGGTTAAGTTTTGCAGAATAGGATTAACGGTTGGACTCGGATGATCCCAAGGGTCTTTTCCAGCCTTAAAAAATTCTATGATTCTATGACAGCCGTGGACACAGGGCGCAGCCGTTTGTGCAACGTGTGGAGGAGCTCAGGATTAACCCCCTCAGGGTGGTGCCGGGTTAATGGAACAGGCTGCCCAGGGGGTGTGTGGAGTCTCCTTCTCTGGAGAGGTTTAAAACCCACCTGGACGAGTTCCTGCGTGACGTGGTCTAGGTGATCCTGCTCCAGTAATGGGGGGATTGGACTGGAGGAGCTTTGGAGGTCCCTCCCAATCCCCAATATTCTGTGAATCTGTGAATGCCCCCACCCTGCACAGGGCACCCGGCCGAGGTGACATCCCCCTTCTGAGGAAAGGCTGAGGGAGCTGGGGCTCTTCAGCTTGGAGAAAAGGAGACTGAGGGGGGACCTCATTAATGTTTATAAATACGTAAAGGGCAAGTGTCGGGAGGATGGAGCCAGGCTCTTCTCGATGGCACCCAGTGATAGGACAAGGGGTAACGGGTGTGAGCTGGAACACGGGAGGTGCCACTGGAATATTAGGAGGAACTTCTTTATGGTGACGGTGCCAGAGCCTGGCCCAGGCTGCCCACGGGGGTTGTGCAGTTTCCTGTGGAGACATTTAAAACTCACCTGGATGAGTTCCTGTGTGCCTCTAGGTGATTCTGCTCCAGTGGGGGGATCAGACTAGATGATCTTTTGAGGTCCCTTCCAATCCCTAACAATCTGTGAATCCCCCATCCCCCCCAAGGCTCTGGAGCAGGGCCCAAACCGCCCCAGCAGCATCCCTGGGGACTGGTGTTCTCCCCCCGCTGCTGCTCAGGGGTCATCCAGCTTCTCTGCTTTGCCGCTCAGCAAATTGAGGGGTTCCTAGGAGCACCCCTGGATTAGGGTCCTTCCCAAGGGACTCTCCCAAGGGGTCGTAGCCCCATGGTGACCCCACTGTGGCCAAAGGCAAGGCCCGGCTGTCCCTCAGCCCACTGTGTCCCCAGGGGCAGGAGTTTCCAGGGCTCTGTTTGCATACCCGGGGAATGCAAATATTTACCCTGGGCTGGCTCCAAGGCGAGGTGTAAATTCTCTGAAACTCCAAAAAAAAGATTTGCTGGGAGAATTAACTGGCTGGAGGGGAGCTGGGAGGGCCTGCGGTTTGGGGTGGGGGCTGGCCTGGGACAGAGGGCAGGACAGGGTGGCAGCGGGTGAACCCCAGGGGGACCACGAGGTTTGGCTTTACTAGAAAGCAGGGCCAGCCCTGCCAGGGAGCTGTCACCGAGCCGGCAGCGCTGCAGGAGATGCTGCCCGGGAAAGGGAATGGGGCGGCTGGAAGCTATCTCCTGTTCCATGTCTTTAGCCAGCAGGAACGCCATGTCCTGGGAAAGGTTGATCTCAGGCTCCCAGTGCAGCCTCTGCTGGCATGGGAGGGATAGGGGTCGAGTATGTCCTCCAGGTACACAGGGAACACATGGAGCAAGTGATCTAGTGCATGCCCAGCGTGGTGCCATGCTCCCCTGCATGATACCATACTCCCCCAAACAGTTCGACATTCCCCAGCACAGTGCAGGGCTCCCCAGTACATTGCAGGGTTCCCCAGCACAGTGCAGGGCTCCCCAGCATGGTGCCATGCTCCCCAGCCAGGTCACGGTGCTGGTCCCAGCCATGGCTTGAGATCCCTCAGCGCTGGGACAGAGGCGGGGAGCTGCTCAGGGCTGTGCTCCCTGCCCTGCTAGTTCCCATCATGGGAACAGCCACTCCTTTCTAATTACATCCCCTAATTGCCCACGTGGGGCTTTGGTGGCTCTCCTGTGGTTAACGGGGACTTAGGGGTCAGGAGGAGCCATGTGGCACACACAGTGGTGGCACAGCGTGGTTTTGTCCCTTCCACATGTCCCTGACCCCTGCCACACTCATGGAAAGACTGAGCCGCTCCTAAAGTGTGTTTTCCTAAAACCAAAATAAAAATAAGGGACTTGGTCCTCCAAGTCCCCTCTCCTTGGGTTCTCGCACCAAACTGGCCTCAGTGGAGACGGGGAGCAAAGGAGGATTTGTGAGCTACGGTGGATGGACACTGTCTCTGCCACTGAGCTTCCGTGAGACCATGGGCATGTCACCCAGTGTCCCCACTGCGCTGTCCTACACCAGAGACAACATGGGAGAGCTAAGGGTGCCAGGGGCTCCAGCAAGAGCAGCTAAGGCCAGGGTGCTGCTCCGCCCTGCTGGATTGGGGTCCCCCACCCCAAACAACAGGCGTGTTGGGCGGGCTGACCCTCGCACGAACCTCCCTCCTCGGGTGTTTTTCCACCAGAGCCGGGTTGGAGCCAGTCCCCGCCTGCTGCAGATGTTTGGCAGGAGCGCGGCATGGGAGGCCAGGCGCTCCCAGCTCCCCGGCCGCCATGCTGCTGCTGCTGCTGCTGCTGCTGCTGCTGTTCCTGCTGCTGCTGCTGCTGCCGCCACTATTGCCACAGCCTCCTCGGCTCACCCCGAGCCACGGGCTGGGGGCTGCAGAGCCCTCGCACCAGGCTGCAGGGCCACGGTGAGCACAGGGGATGCGAAATCCGCACTGGGGACCGTGTGTTGCTGCTGGCTGAGCTTGTCCAGGAGCCGAGCGAGGAATTTCTTCCATGTAGCACCAGGGACGGTGCCAGCAGTGTGCCGGGGATGGCAGCGAGGGGCTCCGGCAGCGGCAGGCAGCATTGCTTGGCTGGCAGCAGCGCTGCTTCCCCCTGGCAGCCTGGCACGGCATCAATCCTGGGACAACCTCTGAACTTTTGTTCTAGGTGTGCAACAGGAGGAGAAAGCAAAACAAGCTCTGCCTGGTGAGAGGCCCCAGCTCCTCTGGCACCAGGCTTCCCCCCAGCTGCTGCCTCCATAGCTCGCCCAGCCCCAGCCCATGTGCTCCTTCTGGTGCAGCCTTGGCTCGACAGCAGCCTCTCTGCTGGTCATGATGCCCAGCACCCTTTGAAGCAGGGTCCCCCCTCCCCAAATACCCCCACGCCCCCCAGGCTGTGGGTGCTGCCCCCTCCAGTATCCTCATCCCATCCCAGGCAAAGATTTGCCCACCACAGAAATGCCCCTGGCCCATTGCTCCCCACCCAAAGGGCACAGGGGCACACAGTGACCCGCTGCTGCCAAGCACAGGAGGGGACACGGGTGGGTGCTGGGTGCTGCCAATGTCCCCTCTGGCTGGAGGAGCCCCTGGGTGCTCTGACCCCATGGGGTTATGCTCCTCCCGGAGGCTGGGGAAGGATGAGCCCACCAGCCGTGATGTTTGTGATGTGCTCCTGGAGCCCCCACTGCAGCCTGGTTTGGGACCCCATAAACCTCCCTTTGAGGCCACGGGGCTTGTGTTTGGGTCCTGTATCAGCAGTTGCTCCAGGTGACGCTTCTCCCAAAAGCACCCAAGATGTTGGGGGTCAGCTCCTGCTGCACAATTGCCACTGGGGCTCTCCACAACCCTTCCTGACAAGCCACGGGGTCCGCAACTCCCCTGTCCAGCTGGTATAAGGCATCTGAGCCAGGTGCTTCTCCCTCGGCATGGCTCTCATTGCTGCTCAGACACAAGGCGAGAGACAGTGTCCTCCACGCAGCCCAGCAGCCGGCTCCCACCGTGCTCCAGCACCCACCAGCGCTGGCAGGGAAGCATCCCAGCAGATGCTGAATCACCTCAGCACTCACATCATGCCTGCCTGCCACAGCATCATCTCCAAAGGCAGGAAAAGGCATTTTTCCTCAGCAAAACACTACACACAAAGGCTGCCTCTGAGCTCCAGCATGGTTCAGGCTCCGAAGTCAGACCACAGGGGATTTGCTTATCTTGCTCACCCTGGAGAAGGAATTTCCAACTCGACCGTGCACATCCATCCCGCCTGTTTTCATGCTTTAAAAATGTCCTGGCTTCTCCTCGCTCTCCCCCCACTGCCATTTTGCTCTGTGCAGTTTGTTGTCACGAGCAAACCCAACTTTCCAAGGCTCTGCAATGCCTTTCCTGGAAATGTTTGCCATGGGCTTGAAACTTCCCAGAAAACTCAAACCATGAAAGGAAACCTCTCACAGCCCCTGGCTGCTCATAACAAGGGGCACGGGGAGGTGGGAACTTCCTTCTCAAACCTCTCCAAAATTCGTGGCTTTTTCCCTGTTCCTCTCATAGCAAGGCTGCTCAGCTCCAGCTGCTGGTGCCAGAAGCTGCTGGCCGTCCCCACACCCGATGTCCCCAGGGAAGGGACTTTGGGGTGAAGCACGAGGGGAAAGTAGAGCCAGGGCTGCTCCCATCCAGCTCAGCCGTAATCTCCTCCAGCTGCCACCACATCGTGCCAGCAAAGGCGGGAGGGACAGAGAAAGGGGGAACAACAGGAAAATAACTTTTGTTATTTACCTCCGATTCTGTAACTTGAGAGGGAAGCTCAAAACAGCAATTTGCTTTTAGGCTGGGCAAGGAATACGTGTCTGCTTGTTCCCCGGCACAACCGCAGCCCGCGGCTCCGGCACAGGCGTTTCCGCTCCCCAGGGTCTGTGTCCCCGCTCTGGGCTCTCTCCCCGGGGAGGGAAGTGTTCAACCAAGGCCCTGCTTCCCTGGGAATCGCCTGCCCCTCCAGCTGCCCCCACCGCCTAAAGCAAACCCAGTGTCAGCTGTTGTGGATCAAGCCGTGCAGGGACGGGACGGGAGGTTTCCAACGCTGTGGGGCTGGCTGCTCTTTCCAGCAGAGAAAATGGGATTTAAACAATTCCCACCAGCGTCACCCGTAGCGTTTCCTCACATCCCAGCCTGATTCATCTCATTATTCGTGATCTGTCTCGCCGTGAGTCACCAGGACACCATTTCGGCCCCAGGACTCATGCCGGTTGCCAGAGTCCAGCACCAGGCTGGCCGGGGGGAACGATGCCAGTCGCCCGAGCGGGAGAAAAGCAGCCGTCGCCACTGTCAGAAAGTCCCTGGGGATCCTTTCTGCTCACTGTCTGATGGTTCCTGCCGCTATCGCAGCCAGATTCAGGTTTGCAGCCCTAGAGAGGAGGGCCAGGCTGGCAGCGTGCCTCCTGCGGGGCTGCGGCCATGGCCTCAACCGCTGGACAAGCACCCCGGGGACCCTGAGCCAAGGCAGTGCAGGAGGTCACCACAGGGAGGGTTTCTGGAGAGGCTGCAAAGTAGCTCAGATCTGTGCATGGGCACCCAGACACCACCTGTAGCATGGACAGAGCTGCACAACATGCTCACTTGTGTAATAAAGTCTGTTTATTTCATAGCAAGGGGCAATGAAGAGCTTACGTGGTCCCCCGGGCATGAACCCCTCTGCTCCCCCCACTTTGCCTGCGTGCCAGGGCCCACCAACGGGAGCACCAAGCACAGGCAGGGTGCGGGCAGGCAGGCTGGCAGGAGCTGCCCACGCTCCTCTGCCCAGCGAGACCCAGAGGAACTAAGCACTCTGTAGCATTTTCCTACAATTTCAGCAGGTATCTGATAAAGGAGAAGCTGGTGCCAGCTGCACATCTGCTGTGCAGCCAGGACAGGCTCTGTCACCGACGCTTTCAGCCAAGTCTCCGAATGCAAAACCTGAAGCCACGTCCATCCTGATTTGACCCTTCTTTCCCAACTACTCCAACATTTGGAACTCCAAAGAAGAAGTAACTTTGCCAGGCACTTCCACTCCCTGCTGCTTGCCTGGGAGCAGATGGAGCGGCCAGGGAAGGCGAGCCCAGCCTGCCTGCCTCATGGGAGCGAGTCGTTTCTAGCTGGACACGTCTGCACAGTCACACATCTCCCTGCTGGTGCCATCTCTGCAATGGTCCTTGTGAGCTCGGTGGGTAAACAGGAGGCAATGGGTCCACTACTGGGTGCAGGGGCAGGTGTCTGGGTGCTGGCCCACCCCAGCTCCTGCCTGTCTCTCCCCAGCTCTCAGGGTGGCCCATGGGGCTCTGCAGGGTCCCTAGAAGAGGGTCCCACGGCTGTGGCCCCCTGCCCAGCGAGCCGGACGTTGCTCGTCACCTCGGCCACAGCCTCACACGATGCCATTGCGCGTGGGGTGAGTCCGTACCCGGTAGATGATGACAGCAGTGGCCGGGCAGAGCACCAGGGCTGTCATGACGAGAATGGTGGNGGGGGGGCCCACCCCCCCCGGGGTCCGGGCAAGGGGGACGAGGCCCCGCTCCCTACCTGCCGTGCCCTGCTCCCCTCCTGCCGTGCCCCTCCTGCCCGGCTCCGACTCCGGCTCCGGCTGCAGCGGGAGCCCCGTCGGGGGAGGGAGCGAATGCCCGGCCCCGCCCGGCCCGGCCCGGGGGGCGGCAGGAGGGAGAGCAGGGGAAGGGGGAGGAGGAGGAGGAGAGAAGGAAGGCTGGGCGAGGCAGGCAGCGCCTTTGTTCAGCTCCGGGATGGAGCAGGAGCAGGAGCACGCTGCGGCTCGTCCCTGCCCACGGGGGGGACCACCTGGAGGCACAGCCAAAGTCCCGGGAGGCGCCCTGGGGACGTTTGGCAGCAGAGCGGCTCCTCCAGCAGCAAAGGGGCTCCCTCAGGGGCAGAGAGGCTCCCCCAGTAGCAGAGAGGCTCCCCCAGGGGCAGAGAGGTTCCCCCAGCAGCAGAGAGGTTCCCCCAGGGGCAGAGCAGCTTCCCCAAGGGCTCCTGCCCTGCCCTGCCCCGCTTCCTTCCTGCCTCGCACACACCCGCTCGGGCAGGGCCGGGGCAAGAGGGCGATGCAGAAGCAGGTGGCGGGGTGGGCAGGGCTGCCAGGGCTGGATTCACAGAGCCGGGTCACAGAGCAGCTCTGGGAGCCGGCAGAGCTCGGCCCCACAGCTGGGAGCAGCGCTTCTGCTTCCCACTGGAATATTCTGCTCCGTTGGCGCTGGGGAAGGGCAAAGCCAGCAGCAGCTATGCCTGGCTAGCCCAGGAGCCAAGCTGGGATGCTCTGGTGTTCCTGCTTGGACGCGAGCCTGGTGTCACCAGCAGTGGAACCTGCGCTGCACCTCTTGCTCCCATCCTTCTTGGGGCAATCTGCCAGCTGCTCAGTGGCAGAAACCACCACGGTGTGCTCACAGACACAGATTCACAGATTGTTAGGGATTGGAAGGGACCTCAAAAGATCATCTAGTCCAATCCCCCCCATTGCCGGAGCAGGATCACCTAGACCAAGTTACACAGGAACTCATCTAGGCAGGTTTTAAACGTCTCCAGAGAAGGAGACGCCCCTGGCCTCTAAGCGCTTCCCTGGCACTCAGCTCCCTCAGGGGCAGCCGACAGCCCGTGCTCCTCCGGCTGCTGCTGCCGGATAAAAAGCTCGTGGGGTTTTTATCGTGCACAGTGGTGCATCCCTGTGGGCAGGGGTTTCCTCTGGAGCTGTGCAGGCAGAGGCCAGAGCCGATGCCAGGCGCTGACGGGGTGAGGATGGGCAGCGATGTCGCAGGTCAGGCCATGACCGTGATGGACGCTCGGGTGGTGTGCCCAGAAGCGTGCCGCGGGTGGTTTGCTGGTGCAAGCTGCGTCCTCTGGACGCAAACCGTGGTACAGCGTGCAGAGACCTCACGCTGTTCTGCTGGCCTCACAACACCCGGGTGTTTGTCTTTGTTGAGATCTTCTCTTAGCGACCGTGAGACTGAAGAGAAATGGCTTTTGGGGTATGGGGAAGCCTGGCGCCTTGCGGGTTCAGAGGGGAACGTGGGCAGTGAAGCGAGTGTGAGCAAAGGTGCAAGGAAAAGAAATGGGAGAAGGGAGGTTCATCTTCCCCTCTACTGTGCCCTGGTGAGACCACAGCTGGAATAGCGTGCCCAGTTCAGGGCTCCCCAGTTCAAGAGAGACAGGGATCTACCGGAGAGAGTTCAATGGAGAGCTGCGAGGATGATTAAGGGACTTGAGCATCTCTCCCGTGATGGCAGAGAAAACTGGGACTGTTCAGTC
>WEIS01035979.1:7965-20521 GCA_013389965.1 Todus mexicanus
GGCCGCTTCGGAGCCCCCTGCCAGGCGGGGCGGGGCTGGGCTGGGCTGGGCTGCCCGGCACCGGCGCCGCGATCCCCGGTGCCCCCGCCCCGCAGTGCCCGGGGCCAGGCCGAGCACAGGCCGCTCACGACCCGCCGCAGCCCCGGCTTCCCCCGCACACCATGTTGTTACTACGCACCGGCTCCAGTTAGTTGTGTACGACCGGTCGCGTTGTTCCTGTCAAGTATAGGTGTCAGTGTAGTTTGGGGACTGAACTGATGCAGAGCAGTGAAGGAGAAAGGGACGTGGGGGTACTGGCTGACAGCAGGATGACCACGAGCCAGCAATGTGCCCTTGTGGCCAGGAAGGCCGATGGTGTCCTGGGGTGGATTAGAAGGGCTGTGGTCTGTAGGTCAAGAGAGGTTCTCCTCCCCCTCTACTCTGCCCTGGTGAGATGACGTCTGGAGTATCGTGTCCAGTTCTGGGCCCCTCCATTCAAGAAAGACACAAAACTGCTGGAGAGAGTCCAGCACAGAGCCACTGAGATGATTAAGGGAGTGGAACATCTCCCTTATGGGGAAGGCTGAGGGAGCTGGGGCTCTTTAGCTCGGAGAAAAGGAGACTGAGGGGTGACCTCATTAATGTTTATAAATATGTAAAGGGCGAGTGTCGGGAGGATGGAGCCAGGCTCTCCTCAATGGCACCCAATGACAGGACAAGGGGTAACGAGTATAAACTAGAACACAGGAGGTTCCACTTGAATATTAGGAAGAACTTCTTTACAGTGAGGGTGACAGAGCCTGGAACAGCCTGCCCAGGGGGGTTGTGGAGTCTCCTTCTCTGGAGACGTTTAAAACCTGCCTGGACGAGTTCCTGTGTAACTTGGTCTAGATGATCCTGCTCCAGTGGGGGGATTGGACTAGATGATCTCTCGAGGTCCCTTCCAATCCCTAACAGTCTGTGAATCTGTGAATATGATTCTATGATTCTATACAGGCTCTAGGAGTTGGAGCTGTTCAGCCTGGATAAGAGGAGGCTCCGGGGTGACCTTACAGCAGCCTTCCAGTATCACAGTATCACCTAGGTTGGAAAAGACCTAAAAGATCATCCAGTCCAGCCTCTAACTCTAATCTTTATCACCCCTAAGACATATCCATAAGCACCTCATCTATACACCCATTAAAACACTTCAAGGGATGGCGACTCAACCACCTCCTACAGGAAAGCTGAAGATGGACTTTTCACAAGAACTCATAGTGATAGGATGAGGGGAAATGGCTTTAAGCTAGCAGATGGTATATTTAAATCAGACATTAGGAAGAAATTCTTTACAGTAAGAGTGTTGAGACACTGGCACAGGTTGCCGAAGAAGGTTGTGGTTACCCCCTCCCTGGAATTGTTCAAGACCAGGTTGGATAGGACCTTGAGCAACCTGGTCTAGTGGGAGGTGTCCCTGCTCATGGCAGGGGGCTTGGAAGTAGATGATCTTTAAGGTCCCTTCCAACCCAAATCATTCTGTGATTTCTATGATATCTGTAACATGGTAACAGGAAAAGGTAAAAGTTAATTTATCTGAAAAAATAGAAATTACATGTGATTTGTTACATATGCAACTGTTGCTAATTTTCAGCTGGAACTGGATCTCTGAGTTAGGTCCTTTATGATGGGCCTCAACTTCCCATCATAAATCGGCTTACTGCAAATAATAATGTTCTAGCTATAAACCATGAAAGAAAACAAACCGTGTAAGAAACCAAAGCAAAACCAGAGTGTTTTACTGGATTTGTGGGGTGAAGAAGAGCTTTCCTGTCAGAGAAAGGCAGGCTACGCACTGTGGGAAATACACCTTGGCGAGTCTCCAAGGGAGGGATGTAGTTGCTGTCACTAGTCTCTGTTAGCAGATGGAAGGACATTGATACAGACAGTGAGAACATGAGACATCATGACTGCGCTCAGCTGAAAGCACAAGGAGTAAAAGGTCCCACTTTGCCACAGCAAGATCTGGCTGTGATGAGGGAAAAGTTGGAGCCATGGCACAGCCTGCTCCAGCTGTACTAGCCAGTGCCACTTGACCGCTTCTTAAGATTGAGTTAAATTCTGATAGTACTACCACTACACAGCTTTAGAGGTACCTCTTCATAGGTTACTTTCTCCTTATAGTTTTCTTACTTTTCTTTAAAAGATACCCTTTGTTCATGATATGATCCTAAACTTTTCCCTCTCCTTCTGCTTCTGGAGGCAGTGTTCAACTGACAATGATAATCTGTGACTTCAGTTCTGTGGTTTAGATCCAAGTATTTTCCAAACTGACCAGAATGCACACAATCATAGAATGCACAAGGGCGTTGTATTGTATGCCCACAGTGTCTGATTTCCACTTTGTGGGCTTAATAAAGCACGTACAGTTCTGCATGTTACATGTGTAGAGTGTAAATATATCCATGCCTTTTAGGAATTATCTTTTTTTTTCTGTTTCATTGATAAAATTGGCCAAGACTGCTTCCCTCGAGATAAATTTAGCCAACCTGCAGAAAGTGTAAACTAAATAGAAAATTATAACAATAAGGCCATTCTTCAGTCCTTGCGCACCGTGATTCCAAACTACTCACAAAAACTGATTTTCCAGAGTTGTTTTGGGGGTTTCTCTTCATTTTATGGTTAAATGCAAATATGGACTTTGGCAAGAATGGAATGCTTGGTATGTGTGAAGTTGATTGTTCTTATCTTTACTCATTCACAAAATTCAACTGAAATACAACCATTCTTCTTGCAAAAGCATGTAATTATTTGATTGTTGTAGAATTTAATTCAACCATAACACCAAGAAGGATGCAATACTGTTGATCCCTCATAATTTTGTGTCATTTTGTCATATTGGTTACTGCGTATTGTAAACCAGCAGAAAGTACACGGCTGAATCCATCCTTATACTCCTGCATAGCCTCTTTGATTAAATTTCTGAAAGTATTTTACAAGCTGCTTGCTTTGTTGAATGAATCACAAACCAAACCATGATGAATCTATTGCAGTAAGTAAACCTCGCCAAACCTACCTGAAGGGCTCTTTTACTATTATTTTCTAAGTTTTCCATTATTTTTTTTGGAAGTTACCTCAAGACTGTCTACGATAGTTGCTTATAGGTTTAGTGCCTTATTGTATCTCAGCACTCTTCTAACTCTTGCAGATAGGAATCTGAACCCAGAGAAATGAAGGGTGAAACCCACAACATGCGCTATCTTGCACTGGAGTTCCCAGGCCTGAGCTGGGAGCTCAGCTTTTGTGCTACAAGGAAATGTGTGGAGTGGGAACTATCCTGGCAACTCAGCAGAGCTTGCCAGGAGAAGGCACGGTGCCAGGAGAAAGCACTGTGCTGAACCTAATGCTGCTCAGCAAGGAGCTGACTTCTTTTGCCAAGAGCCGTCAGCTCTGAACTCTTCCCCAGGAGTTTGGCACTTTCGCCAGGGCGCTTCTGCCTCTCCCGGTGGAAATGTTACACAGACACCCTCCCTTGTCCCACACGCTCCCGTTTGGTCACTAGCCAAATGCACAGAGCACTCTACGAGGAAGTTGAGGGCTGCTTTCAAAGTTGCAATGTCATTCAAAACGTTGACTTAAAAGCATGTGTCTGTAGAGTAAGTGCTTGAAAATTGCTGTTTCTAAGGTGAGCCTCTTTCAGCTTTTTATGTTGGAAGATACTATGTGTAAATGAGTACTTTATAACTGAAGGGTCTTACATCTGATTCACCACTGAATGCCCTAACTACTGTGATGGTAATGAAAAACATTTTGCAAGTTTCCACTGTCCTTTGTGATATGATCTAGACGCCTACTGCATTGGCTCCTGAAGATGAGAAGAGCAGGCTGATTCCTAATTCAAGAGTGTTGCCTGGATATACGCAGGAATGAAGCTCCAGTCAGCTCTGCAGACACAGAACTGGATTTTACAGAACAGTACCTAAAACCCTTTTTAACACCAAATCGTTTCACTTTCAAAACATTTATGTTTGAAAAAACTTTTTATTTTGAGATTCCATCATGTATGTATAAAAGAGACTTCACTTTCAGCTAGAAATCTACATACACCACTTAACTTGAGGTCAAAGTATTCTGTGTATAATTTGAAATTACTGGGGTTTGTCCATTTTAGTTTACTGACCCTCTTAGAATGTTCTTCTAAGGAAATGAAGATCCAGGTTGGGCCAGAACAGTCAGGAAACCAATGATCCATCCATCCATCGCTATTCACAGAGATACACTTGGTACAAGCAGGAAGAGCAGAACTAGTAAGGACATGAAGGAGATACTCTGCTACCGATTTGCCATCTCTCAAGGGAGACTGAGCATTTTAGCACCACCATTTCAGTCTCTGCCTGCATCTAAAGCAGACCAGGTGAACTGCACTGTAAAAGTGCCTATTGTGCTCCACAAAGAAGGCAACCTAAGTAACCAGCGTGGACTCACGCTGTGACAGTGCAAAGCCAGGTAAGATGAATCGCGCCTGCACTGGACTGTGTTCCACAGAGGGCCAGCAGAACTGCTTAAAAAGAATAAAAGAAATCCGAAATTCAGGTTTTACAAAACATGCTAATATGGAATTGAAGCTGTTTTCTGTAATAAATACCTTCTGCTTTGGGTGGACTGTGATTCCATCTGTCTGGCAATCCCTAATTATAAGGTCTAAGTCTTACCCAGCTGGGACGCTTTTTACTCAGCACTGTGGGTGGAGTGCTGACTTCCATTACAGTAACAATAAACTCCCAGAGCACCTACAGAGAGGTGGACTTCATAGATTTTATTCTTAGAATATCAACGATAAGCCTTGAATCTGTTGAAGTCAATGAAAAGCTCGCACCAACTTCTGCTGGGCGAGCATTTTCTCCCTAGATCTTAAATGAACAGAGGGATTGGCATCCTGAAGAGATTTTTGCAGAATGTGTATCTACGTGGCAAACCCAGTTTCTCGTTTAATTCAGAATTCGTACTGCAGAGATCAAGAAGTTCCAAGAAGCTTTCAGACTTTCAGTCAGAATGAGGCTATTGAAAAGCATGACCTTTTATTCAAAAGCCACTACCTGCAGTGGCTGTTGACTGCCACTGTGAATACTGACCTCACAGCAGAGTACTCGACATCAGTGTTGTGTTCTCTACAATCACGTAGAGAATATATTTACATTCCTGTTGCCCAGTAGGGGAAATTGCCGTCTTTCAGGGCTTATGGCACCCCCTAAAAAAGATCTTCTACTTTTATTAACACCCAAAACGCAGGGTGTATCTGTTCGCATTTGTACACAGTAGAATTCACAGTAGCATCATGTATGTGCATGTTCTCCATAAAACTCAGTACTTGTGCATTTGCAGTGCATACTTAGACTACTGCATCAAATTGAGATGCCTTTTTAAGTCATTCTCATAATTCCTTAGATCCCCACCTAAGTATTTTTAAATTGCTGTGCAAATAAGCCTAAACCATGGAAAATTACAGCCTGCAATATCAAATTAGTGAATTGACTCATTGTAAGATAAGTGCTAGATTCATTGCAAGCAACCACAGCAGCTCAGCTAAAACAATCTGTCTGGAATATACTCCCATAAGAATCTTCATTGAATCTATTAATTAGATTTATTAATACTCACGCTAGTAGGGCTTTCAAGTCAGTAACAATCCACCACTAAGTGTGGATGCATAGTGTGCATAAAATCAAAACCTGGACCTTCTTTTGAGAGGACTGGGGGCTAGTGCTTAAAGAGTCCATTAAAGCAATTATGCCATAGCTGCATTAAAAGTGCAACCTTGCTTCCGAGGCTCCTTCAACAAATAATGGCTGTCCCTGCCTTAGCTTTTCTAGCTGCAGTTTGTCTCTGTCAGAAAGCACTGGCCTTCTTAAAAAAAAATCACAACAAAATCCACAGTAGCTTTTTGCGTTTTTTTAGCACTTTCCATTTTCGTACTGCTGATGTCTTTATCAGTTTGGCAGTACAAGTATGTGCATTATTCACACTTTAAAGCTGAGGAAAATGACACAAAATGATGGTTCAGCCCATGATTCATAATCAGATTAGTATCAGAACAGAAGTTCAGGACTCCTTGACTAATGTTTCTTTTGCAAGAGTTCTTGATTCTTTATGGGCCTTTAAAAACAGAGATTTAAAAATTATTTCAACAAAACCATGAAGATAGTAGGAAATCACATGCATAGTGACAGACTGTAGACTAGCACAGCAATCTGTGTAGCCATGTAGTAAACCGGAATGGAAACAGCTAAAAAAAGTAGCTATTTTTTAAATAAGGAGACTTTTCATTCTCCAGTGCAATTCAGCAGACTTAAACAACTGAAGGTGTGTGCAAGCATGGAAACAAAGTGGGACAGGGATGAGGGGAGGGAAGGAAGATGTCTGCTTAAGGCACTATTGCTGATGTTAAACAAAATGTGTTAAGACTGTTGCCTCAATACGCTGGGGCTTCCTTTGAGAAGTACATGTTGGAGCAGGTCCTGAAGCACGGGACGCAATCAAAATTTTACCCAAGAATAACAACCAGCTGTCCCAAACTAGGTCCTCAATGTGATCTTGCATGTAGTCAGGGTGACAGTGCACCCAAGGGCCAGCATCCTTTCAAATGACATGTGATTTCTGGGTGTCACGGTAAGGCAGTTCTGGAATATCTTTGGAAAAGATGTTTCTTCTATGACTGGATAAAAATACAGTCATGTATGCCATGGTAATTTCTACAGCCCTTCTGAGACAGAGTCAGAGGAGCTAGCTAGAACTTCTTTGAATCTACAAGATGAAACTAGGAATTCAGAAAGTCCTTCTGAAGAGTGGAATACTGCTTGAAGCCTAAATGCAAGTGCATCTTTGCACCTTGGTAGGACCAAACATAGAAAGATTCATACGTTTTGCCCAGCTGCAAGTCTTGCAGTGTCCTATCTGTTCTACAAGTGGCAACTCTGGTAGCCCTGCACTTTCTACAGATAGATAGAACATTTGCAGCCCTACCTTTCCACAGCAACACTGCCCTCACAAAAGTGTCAAAGATACCTGGTGTGTCATTGCCATGCATAAAAAGATGTATTGCAGCTGGATCCCCTTTGTTGAGTGCTGGAAATCAGCAAATTTTCTTGCCCCATTTGTGTTGTTATATCCATAAAACCAAAGCCTTACCCAGACGGGTAGGCAACGAAACTGTCTACATCTAGCCTTCTCTAGACTCAGTGCTTCTGCTTTTAAAAACAGTCAGTGGATGGAGATTTGTGTAATAGATATATACTGGACTGGAAGGTCATCTTGAGGAAGCTGAGTATTTCTCCATCCTTGGCTTGTTCAAGAGTCACGTTTTCAGATTAGCAGAATGAAGGCCATCCAAAGTATTTGCCTGGTATTTGTGTTACCACACTAGCTAAAGTACTCTCTCTCCATCCTTCTCCTGTCACATAGCTAGGATCACACTACATTTTCATCTACCTTTTACCCTGTGATCTAAATTTTCATTTTGTTGATTTGTTCCAGTCATCAAGCTTCTTATCTTTCATTTTCAGCCTCTTGGAATAGCAGACTTTCTGACTCAAACTTAGTTTAGGGCAAACTCCCAGAGACAGAGCCAGCTAATATGTTTCATCAGCTTAGTACTGCAGTTGCTTTCAAGATCTTACTCTTCTGATACCACTGGCTAGTGTGTCCCCTGCCTGCCACTTCTCACAAACAAGATTTGGTCTTTGTCCTGACCTGGTGTGATTCACTGCTTGCTCATCTTGATACAGCACAATGATTGTTTGAACTTTCTTTAGATTTTTTGAGTCTGACCTCTGTTTCTTCACGTCTAAATGGACTGCATCTCATAATTTTTCTGTGTGCCCTTCTTCTCTGACTGTCCTTACTGGTATGAACAGTACTTCCTTTCCATTGAAACTCTTTCATCTCAAGCTTGGTCTCTCCAGCCTACAACAATTTAAGCACAAATTTCAGTTGAGATCTCACAAAGATACACACTCACAGATGTGCACGCACACTGCCTCTGAAGCTCACAGCTTAGGAAGCAGGCTTAGCTTTCCAATTAATAGCTCCTCCAATATTCCCTAAAGGCCTTTAGTATTTTCCCCTGTTGAGATATTATCCCTGGCATTGTTTTGTTTCCTCCTTTCCTCTTTTTGTTTCCTTCTGCCTTACAGTCTACTTTTATTTATCAGAGCAGTATTTTCAACCTGAGATAGATACCAATATAAATTAATAAATAAATCATACTAATCTCATCTTCTTTCTTCACAATATGAGCTTTCCACTCCAAAATTTGTTAGCTGATGAAGCCTGGACTGAAATATCTTTTTCACTGGTTCTCTCCAAAACAAGGAGTGTTCTCACGTGATTGTTAACTGTAAACTGTGGCACATTAGGGTAAAAGCCTGAACAGTCTTGTAAATGGGACAAAGCCTGCTCTGCCTTCCCGTCCATGTAGCTATGGAGATTCCTTTCACTCCACCTTCTGGAAGAGTGTAGTGCAGATGAAAAGCAGCTCTCCACAGAGGGAATATGAGGACCAGAAACAGAATCTAGAC
This sequence comes from Todus mexicanus, assembly GCA_013389965.1. Lineage (NCBI taxonomy): Eukaryota > Metazoa > Chordata > Aves > Coraciiformes > Todidae > Todus > Todus mexicanus. Next base: position 16,494 of record WEIS01035979.1, read on the forward strand.
TAAAAAATCTATTGCCATGAAGATTTTTTAATCTGCCTAGGTGCCTGACTCATAGAATGCTTCTTTAGTGCTACTCTTTTAAAAAATGCTTTTGTGCCCCAGAAATACCTCATAAAACACCATACCGTTAACCAAGGCACACCATCTTTCTGTGTTATTTCCAATATTTGGATTTGAAATCTGGTATGTTTAAAAAGACTATAGGAAAAAGTATAGACCCCCCCAAATATGTATACATGAACACATTTGTATGCACGTACATCTGCACATACGAACACATGCATGTATGCATACTCGTATTCTATGTCTTCATCGTCTTCAGGAAAGCATTTAAAATGCTTCCAGTGCACACATTTGGAGAATAAAAAATGTACTGAAAACTAGCGTGCCACATAAATTGCTCAGTAAGAGTGAAAGGATTAAAAGCTTCATATTGTATTCATGAAATCTAATCTTTGTGTCACCGCTCTGTGCATCTCATATCATAAGATAATGAATAGTTCCATAGCAACAAAAGTCTACCACTAAACCTTTACCTTGATTTCAATTCTTGAATGGAAAGAACACAAAAAGCAGAAATGCCAGCCCTAAACTTGAGATAATAGCAATGATTAAAATGGGCTGGTTCTCCTTAATCAGAAAATTAAAATGTTTATCATTTTATTACTGAAAAGAAGGATGTTAGAATGAATCAAATAAAGCTGTCTTTGGGTTCACAAATTAAATGTTGTTAATGCAATTATAAAGTCTTTGAGCCACCTCAGCAATTTTTAGTGATCAGAGTATTGCTTTAACATTGATGTAGAATTCAAATTACTAATGGCTCTGACACTATTCAGCAAAATACAAGAAGGGGTCCACCTATTAAGGAGATCAAGATGGAGAACAGCAGCATGTATTAGCTGACTTAAAAACAAATGGTTTGGTTACTAGAAGAGGCTCTAATAAACAATCTAAATCAAGACACAAGATGCAGGTCCATTTGTTAGTGGCCTATAAGAAACTAAGAAAAATTCCCTTGTTATTCAAAGTGATTATAGAACCATTAGAAATTGAACCACATTCCCAATGAATTAAATAACACCCCTTTCCTTTCAATAACAGTGCACTGTTATCCTGATGCGAGGTCTTACAGTTTCCTACATACTAGTTTCCATATGCATAAAAAACGACATGCTTTCCTCACAGCAATATCCTTGGAGAATTCATGAGGTAAGACACTGAGAGGAAAGATATATAACAAATACATAGTTAAATATACTTCATATGAGGTCCTTGAAGCATTTAGCCATGTCTGATCTGCTCATTTTCCTAAAATACTCACCTATGTGTCATAGTTAGTCTCTCCTCCAGATACAACACTCAGAAATGCTTAAATAAATTAGTATTTCAAGCAGAGTCATACCATTCCCTTGAGATCCAAGGGGCCCAATCCTCAGTTAGATTTAAATCCTTTTAACCACTTTGCAGTCTAGTAGGCTTCCAAACCCCTTCAAATGCCTCTCTGAGAATAGCCTTTATCTAAAGAGTTTCTTTTTCTGGTACACTGCTGGGATAGGGCTCCAGAGCATCTCTCTTCCCAGAGCCCTATGCCACGAGACAGAGCAGGAGGTGGTAGGCAACACAGGAGCATGCCAGGAGTGCAGTGTTCTGTGATCTAGAACTGTGCTCTGTTTTCCAGGGTTGATGCAATGTGTTTTATATATATTTATATATTGCATCCTCCAATGGCTGAGGAATAAAAAAGCAGGAGTCAAACCTTACAGTAACAAAAGCATTGGGGATATTTATTCACAGGTCAGACCCTTCCAAAAAGTGGTAACGACATGCTAGTTTATCATACCTGCCCAGATATTTTGCAGAGCAGAATATAATATAGTTTATGTTCTAAATCTGACTGAATATTATAATGCTTCAGGAAAGGATTTGTCAGAGATGCCAAACCATGGAGAGAATTTTTTTTCTCGATACATACATATGTGTATACATATATAGTATGCACATGTGTGCATGTGTACTTGTATGCAGAGAGAACACCTTCTGAATTTAATTAGAATAGTACAATCCATCAATTTTGCTTTCCTAGAAGAAAATGTCATAGTTGATCACAGAATCGTAGTATCATTTAGATTGGAAAAGACCCTGAAGATCATTGAGTCCAACCATTACAAATACATTATACTTTACATGTATTAACTGATGGCAAGAATGATCTCCCTGAATATAATAGAAACAACATATTTTGATGGAATAGCAATCCAGAAATTGAAAATAATAATGAGAAGTGACCAAAGTAAAGGGGTTTTCCAATATTTCACCTAATAAGAGTTCAAAGATTTTGATCATTCAGTTCAAACTGAAGAATCTTTGTTCAGCAATAATGAAACTTCTTCTATTATTTTGAGTGATTATTAACATGCCAAAATAAAACTACTTTGGCTTATAAATAAAAGGTTTTAAAATAATAAATATCTAAATGTTTGTTTTAAAAACATTTGGGATAGCCATGAAAAACTCAGTAAACATGACACAAAGTCTTGAGTTATTTAGGTTAATCCAGATGTCTTGATTTTGAAAAAGAAGCCTCCAGAGGAAAAAAGAAAATGTTTTTTTAAGTGGCACAGGTCTCTGAAACCCATGAGTATTCTTTCTGTTGAGCTGGAGTTTATCCCATGTAATTCCTCCCTAACATAAAGCCAAGAGATTTGATCGACCTCCAGCGAACAAGCAGCTTAAGCAGTGTCGAGCATTACCAAGTGATGTTGTGCTCTGCCAGTTCCAGTGTGAAAGTAGAGTTCTTTCAGGACAGAGGTGAAACACTAAGTGGCTTCTTGGACCACTGCAAGGGGACTTGTCAGAGCAAGTTTCCCTCCTGTCGGGTGATCCTGCACTTCAAAATAAATAAATAAATAAATAAATAAATGTTTACCATGAGAAATTTAGTAATACAAAGGAATGTGACTTTTAATCTCTGCGCCTTGGAGAGATTAATAGCATTAACACATAGCATTCACTTCTGGCTGGCTCTGCGGAACTGCGCCCTGAGAGGGACTGTTGTGCTCTGGAATGGGGATCTGGCAGGAGGCAACATTCCTGCTCGATGCACACTGCCACCTTGACAGCAGGAACATCACAAAAACAGAGAGGAATAGTCTTTCACGGCAACCATAAATGCGATCTGGCAAAAAACAAGAGATTTTTGCTATGTGTAAGAAGGGAGGGTGTTAGTTCCTAAAACATATGAGCAAGTGGGATTTTTTGCCAGTTTTACACCAGGTTATCAGGGGCAAAACATTTCCACTGCAAACAGATTAAAGTGCTGGAATATCTCATGAAATCCTTGCTCTGCCACTTTGCCAGCTCTTCTCAGCAATACAGAGTATTTCCACTTGATGGCACCAAATTTTATTTTTTTTTAAACTTCATTCTCTAACAAAAGAGATACTCACTTCTGAGGAGATAATCAGGAAAAAAAACATGATTTTTCTGAGCACATTTCTTTTTTCAGAATCATAGGATCTTTTAAGCTGGAAAAGACCTTTAAGATTATTGAGTCCAACCATTAATCTAACACTGCCAAGTCCACTACTAAAACATGTCCCTAATTGTCAAATCTACACATCTTTTAAATACCTTCAGGAATGATGAATCCACCACTGGGCAGCCTGTTTGAATGCTTGACCATCCTTTCAGTCAATAATTTTTTCCAAATATTCAATCTAAACCTCCCCTGGTGCAACTTGAGGATGTTTACTCTTGTCCTATCACTTGTTACTTGGGAGAACAAACCAACCTCTACCTCATTACAACCTCCTTTCAGGTAGTTGTAGAGAGTGATAAGGTATTCCCTGAGCCTGCTTTCCTCCAGGCTCAACAACCCCAGCTCCCTCAGCCTCTCGTTATAGACCTTCACGGGCTTGTTCTCTAGACCCTTCGCCACCTTCATTGCCCTTCTTTGGACACGCTTCAGCACCTCAATGTCTTTCTTATCACTATAAGGGGCCCAAAACTAAAAACAGTGTTTGAGG
>WEIS01035982.1:6455-23525 GCA_013389965.1 Todus mexicanus
GGTCTCATTTCAGCTAGTTAGTAGAGAACTGGTATGTCTTCTTTCACAGAAGAACTATGCACCACTTTGTGTTCATTAGAAACTTTTGGAAGGTAAAAAATACATAGCTCTACTGATTTTGTTCAATACATGTTCATGGTTGACAGTCTAGCTCTTATCAAACCTTATAGAGAAGGTATCATTTGATAATACCAGGAGAGGAGAGTCAGCCTGCAAACACACTGCATTCATTCACACTGCCTTTCATCTGGAGATCTTGAACTATTTCACAAGTACCAACTAAGCTTCTCCAGACTCCTGTGAGATAGAAAAGAAACATATATGTCACTTACAATAGACTTGACGCATGGCAAAATTAACTTGCCCAGGGTTATAAAACAAGATAGGGTCAGACCTTAGAACAGAAGACCTGAGTCTCCAAATCCCAAATCTCTCATCTATGCACTTAACAAAATAGTCATCTATTCCTGCATGAGCACCTCACAGTGCAAAATTCCTGTGAGTATAAAGAGCACAGTGAAACAAGCATGCTTCTCACACAATTTGCATTTCATTACAATATTCAACAGGCTGCTTTGTCATCAAGGAAAGCTGAATTTAGCCAAGAAGGGCAGGGTTTCATTTTCACCTGAGAGATTAAAAAAGCAAGCATAGAGAGTGAGAGCTCTTCATTCTCTGGAAAACCAGGAGCAGAGAGCACAGAAGGCTACAACATACCAACTTCTGAAAGAATTAGCCAACAGCGAAGTACCATAAAAGACTTAAGTATCATAACTGGGGGAGAGGAAGACCTTGATTCATGTTCATCTTCAAATACATTTTCTCTAAATCATTTCCCTTGTTTAAGTATACATACATTGCAGATAATGTTCTGGTAACTCCACGTCTTGCTATAAAATGGCAGTGTAAACGTTTTCCTCCTCAATATCTTTGGAGTCAGTTATAATCTGAAGAGGTATCCTGGTGAACAGTATTCAATACAACAAATAATTTCTCATCTGTATTTGCTTTCCTTTCAAAGCATGAAAGCAGAAGGAAGGGAGCAGAAAGTCAAGGTCACGTCCTACATAAATATCAACCTGGACATGTGATTCCCTCTCTCAATACCTTGTGTTATTTCATAACTCTATCCTATGGACAAGCACTATCAAACTCCAGTTCAAGTTTCCAGGCATCTATTTTGTCCTGAGTTTCCATGAAACAAAAATTTTAAGTACCACCTATCTCTGAACAATTAGCTAAGGCACCCTTCTGACACAGACATCCTGAAAAATGACAGGTTCCTTCCTGTGTGAGTTAGATGCTAGAGGAATCTAAATCAAGAACAGTAAAAAGCAAATTTCTTAATCGCAAGTCCAGGGGAACAATCCCTGCCATGGTCCTGCTGGCCACACCTTTGCTGATTTTTTTAAGGATTTCAAGACCCTTGATGTGTGTTGTTCTCAGCAGAAGATGCTTTAACACACAGCAGCAGCAGCTGGCAGGCCTCTGATGCACTCACGGCTGATGGGGATAAAGTTAAGGACCAGTCCTGGAAAAACAAAATCCATGAGCTGACGGCAGCCCAACGACACCAGAAGATCCCCTTCACTTGGGCTTCTTTCCATGTACCAACAGCACAGCATAAAGCCACCACAGTGCTGCCTTCCGTCCATCAAATACCTAAGACATTTAACTTTTAAGACACAAGATTTTAAGAAAAATCTTCTTATGAAAAGCTCTGCTACAAGATTTTTAATCTCTAAATTTTTCTTGCCTTTTTACTCTTCTTAGCAGAGAGTTGTTGCAGCGACGAGGAGAATTTAGAGAGGTTTCCTAAATAAATCCATTCACCTTTACTTCTCAGAACAGGACTTGATCTGCATATTTATTAGGCATATATTGGGAGCACACAGACACATACTGGCTGTTGTACCACCATAAATTCTTAGGACATCACCTACCACCGCTGATGAGCATGACAAGAAAAACACTGGACACAGGAGGAATGAATGGTTGTTATGTACAGCTTGCAAAAAAGAAAAAAGCAGAGTAAGGAAAATTAATTGGAAGCCTAAGGGTAAAAAGAAAAAAGAAGAAAGTTTTGAAGAAATTCATTATTTGTTCTCTTTAGCACTGCAATAATGTAAATACTGAGAACAGCAACAAAAGAATAGAATTGAAGTTAATTTTCAGAAGACATTAATTCCCTCAAGTTGACTGATAAATAAACACAGCCTATTTTCTCACTTCCTTTCTTCTTTAATGGGATTCAAATAATCAATTATTCAATGTAATTGCAACAGCACTGGTTTCCCCACCCAGCTTTCTCCTATTTCACTTCAAGTGAACAAAGCACAGGATGACCTTAATTGCATACACAATGCTGATTTGGATGGAAACCGAGAAGCACGAGCGCACCATGAAGCATCACATAGTAAACACACTTAGAAACAATCAAAACCTTCAATCCCAATTCGTTACAGTCCAACCTACTGCTTTCAGGTCAAGTCTGCTCCACAATTCCTCAACATGTTCCACGACCTCCTTATAGAGGAGCTGTTTGCACAGCTCGCTCTGCCCAAGTATCTAGACTTTTGCTCATGTGCCTACTTCATTGATTTTTGTACAAAAAAAAAATAAAAGAAAAAATAACAAGACAAGGTATTGCACAGGTATGGACAGATCTGCTCGTGATTACAAAGCAGCAGCCAAAAGCCCCCATCTGTACACACACGCAGTCAAAAGGAGAAGCTCCTAATTTACTGTCCAGCTCTTATTAGTGCTGAGCTTCCCTATCACAAAGGCATGCTAATAAAAAAGTAATATTGTTAACATCACTAAAAATCAAGCTGTCTAAAGGGTATTAATTGCAGCAGCAGCTTGTCTGCAAAAACCTGTATCAAGCCTCTTGTAGATTTGACTTCCAAAAAAAATAAATTACCTGATCACATACTCTTCTCTGCCACGGGACCTTTTGCTGTTCCATGAAAAGATGGATGATACCTACAGAATGAGCAGCTATTCAATATTTTGCTTTATTCTTGTTGTTAGCTCCATGGCCCCATGCATTATTTAGCACATGCTACGCAAACTGATCTCTACAGAGAGGATTATTAATTTCCTCTCTGATTTCTCTACAGCTCTAACATTTTGGTTCCTCCACAAACATTCACAGGTGCACTCACCACCCCGTCTCCAAGCACTACGTTCAACACTTCCCACTTTAGAGACTCAAAAAGATAAAGATATCCATGTTAACTCCATGTTCCCCTTCTGAAGCACCCAGGGATTTCCAGGGTCCTCAGCAATCTGCATCAATCCCACACATAGGAAACACTGCAGCACTGACTTCAGCTGCAGATACAGCTTCTAAAGCACTTTTGGATGTGACCTAAGCTCTGGCCCCATTGGCATAACAGCAGATCCTCACCTGCCAAAGCCTGGCTTGAACAACTTGCCCAGAATCATTTGGGAACTTTGATACAGAAATATAATGTACATGTTAAGCATGCGATGTTTTGTGCTTACACATTATGTACTTTATTAACATTTACAAATCAAACATGGCACTTAGTTTCTTTGTGTTCTTTCGGTTTGGTGTTTGGGGTTTGTTTTGTTGTTTGGTTAGTTGTTTTTTTTTAAATACTGCGCTCCTGATTTGCCCTCAAGTCTGAATACGGATTTGAGAGGGTGGGACTGGAATTTGGAGGGGGACGCCAAAAGTGATCATGACTCCACCACAATGCTGCTGCTATTTAACGGATATAGAACAGAATGAGGTGAATTAAAAACAGTTAAGAAGCATTAGTACGTATTACCATGACTTACACTTATTATATGCTAAATACAGCATCATCTTTTTTCTCACTAAACCTTCTCTTTTCCCTTTTCAGCAGCATTATATGAAAGTTAGAAATTTAAGGTAAGAAAGCCTGCAGTAGATTATTCCAATGGTTTTCTCAGAGTGCAGTACTTCTTTCCCCTCTACAGAAAACAGTCAACTATTTTGTCCTGTCTAAATTAAAATGACGCAGGCAACAGAATTTCCACCGTTTCCTTTGGGAGACAATTCCACAACCTCATGGATCTGCAATAAGATTTTCCTAATGCTCGAAGTAAACTATCCTCTTGGTTTAATCTCACTCTATTACTTTTGGTGCACATTAAATATTCTTCCCCTCTTCCCCTTCCTCTCCTCTTCCTTTCACAGCTCCCCTTCTTAGTTACAGATCCAGGAGCTAAGAAACCTCTGTCACTTGCACATACTCTCAATACTTCAATTTACCACTCTTAGGAACAGGATGATGTTCAGGGCAGAGTGGAATATTCCAGACAAAAAAATTCCAGACATACAATTTTTAAACTACATACACAGCAGGTGGCATATTCTGCCTTCAGTGCACTTGCTTCTTTTCAAATTCATATTCAGTTGCATACAAATGTGCTGTCAATTGTCAGTCTTCAAAATCTCAGCATTAATCACTCCCAGATTTCTCTCATCCACTCAAAATAACTTTGTATACATTTACCCTGGATCTAAATTGCAATACTTCTCAAGACTGGGGCGAAATTTCTGCCTGGGATTCTGTAACGCTGGCATTATTTCTCCAGTTCGCAGTTCTTCAAAGTTTACTTTCACTAAGAAAAACTAACAGAGGAGCTACTTCCAAATTCCTCCTGAACTTTAATGGAAACTACATCTGAAGTCTGATCCTGATGAGTAATCTGCCATTCTCTGTACTATAAGGAAGCGTGTTATGGGTAAGAATACACAGAGTAGAATCCAAACACTCACTCTCTACTCTCTTCAGAAATTTTGACATGAATTACACTTGCCAAGCAGGATACACTCCAAGCTTGTATCCTGTAGCAATAATGCTCCTGTTTCTTCCTGCATGCTCTGAGGCCAGAACATCTGCAAGTCCCCCTGAAGTCAGTAATCATCAGGAATCACACTAAGTGACACAAGGAAATTCAGTGTTTTTTAATGAGTCTCATTTCTCGAGCATTCCGTAGCAATAGAGCTCATCAGCACTGAGCTTTTTTGGGAGGGTGGGGGGAAATAACACTTCTCTGCTTTCTTGCCATGAGACCTCTTCTCATCAACACGGGCATAGGAACCGCTGGAAGAGAAAGTCTCTAAGGGAAAACAGGGGAGTGATTTAATATACTACCTAGTGACCTTCACCCACCACCAAGACCATGTTCCAAAACATGACTTCTCAGCCATTTTGAGAAATAATTTTGTATTATTGCTCGAAAAGCATCGACGTGCAAGAGTAAAGCAGACGTCTACTGCAGCTACACTCAGTATCCTCATTCTTTACACTAAACACGCACAGAAATGTAAATGAGCACATTACAGAACATTAAAAGCTTTGGCAGCATGGCAAAGCTTTAATATAAAAGATGCAAAGTTGAAAGTTTACTTTGAAAGGGCTATTTTTGCTGGGTAGGTTCATTTAAGGACAATTAATTATACTTTCTTATTTTTGCAAGCTCTGGCCTTGGCAGTCTCCAGGGTTATCCCTGTGCCAACAGAGACAGCGTGTTTGTTTATTTCCAAGCTTTCCGCTTCTCTGATTATTTCTACCACGTGCTGATATCTGTACAAACACCATCTCCCAGTTTTTAATCAGAAAAATATATTTACTGTTTGTCTAGGAGACCCTATTGCTAACAAAATTAATTTATTCAGGAAGCTGGAGCAGTGTTTTGATGACCATTTTCAAAGTAGAAATCCCTTTAAAAAGTGCATATAACACTCCCTATAGGACTTATTGAAGCCTATTATATTGTACTAGATTATATAGATTTTTCTCCGATGCATGCTGGAATGTTTGAACCTCAAGAACTGCAGGTAAACTGCTCATTTTAGAACAGCCCTTCTCCTCCAAATCAATTTTCAGATCCCATTTGTGGAAACTTCTCAATTGGTCCTAGATTTAATGAAATCTTTACACACGCGTACCCACCCCAAAATTATATAGCAGGTCCAATTCAACCAGGCAGCATCCAAAGAGCCAGCAGCAGCGCTGGCAGAAGCGATCTGCGTGTGTTTGCATGCAGGAGTAGTGTACAAGAACCGTCTGGAGAGCTGACAGCAAAGGGGCCATCGCTGCCTCTCTACCTGCCTTTTGCAGGCAGGGCGCGAGCGGAGCGCTGCAGGGAGCCTCCAGAGAGCCACTTGCCCTAAAGGGAATGAGTCAGTGCTGGCAAAGAACAGCCAGACCCCAGGAGCACCGAGAGCTGGAAGCCACCAATCTGAAAGGCAAATTTATCAGAAGATTACGTCCCGCTTAGACAGAGCCAACAACGCAACAAAAAAAGTCTGCCTCAAACCGACATTCGCAGTAATTTTTTTTGAAGGGAAGGAGCAAAGATGAGCAATTTGCTTTAGTTTGCTGATGGACCTAATGACTTCTGGACATTTGTGTTTGGCTGCTGTGCAAAACTGTGCATCGCATCTGGGCTGCCTGGCACAGGCTCCGAACCAAGCCCAGCGATGCTCTCGGGTACCCAGAGCTGCGATCCTGATGAGCTACCCTGATACGAACAGGGATGGATAACTGCGTCCTTCAGAGAGCAAATCTATCAAACCCTTTTCTTTTTGCATACCTGTTTTTTTCTATTTACTGAAATAAACAGCGGGCAACTATAGTGTGAACACAAACAGCTCTCTGGTGGTGTACCTGTAGCTCAGTTGATATTTCAAACTGCTTCTAGCATGTTTTATCTTAAAATATTAGTGACTGGCAAATTTAACATATCTATCGCATATGTTTTTCTAAGCAAACCTAGAATGGGCTAATAAATTCAAACTATTCCTATTGGTTTGGTTTGTGAAGTGATAGGCTCAACCACATTGAGAAAACGCTCCTGTGAAATTAAGGAAGGACAATAAAAAGTAGGTAATAAAGCCTATGTTTCAGCTTAAAGACCAAAATTCACAGCAACGAGTTAACTAGCGATAACTTTAGTTGACAGTAAACGTACAGGAAGGGAGATGACAGATGATGGCAGCACCAGCCATCCTCTGCCTGTGAGCATTGGGAACAGCAGCTGATTTCTGAGCTTTATTTCATGTCAGCTTCCTCACTGTTCCCATCCTGTCAGGCTTCTCTTACCTTTCACGGTTCTTTTCATACTTGCTCCCTTCCTACTTCTATCATCTCGTCATCCTCGCCTTCCCATCACCTTCTCCACAACTAACCCCCCACCCAAACATGTCAGCTGCCACGCTGCTCCCGTTTCTTCTGTTGTTTCACACTTGTACAACCGCAAGATTAAAACGTTCTTCAGGGTACAGAAATGAGTCATTTGTGCCTCCGAAGCGTTTAACACAGTTGGCTCTTCAGACGTTTCAAAGTTACTGCACGATAAAGCAATCGCATTAGGTTTAATAAACAATAAAGAGGAAGGAAAAAAAAAAAGGGCTTAAATAAAAGGCGCTCACTAGGAGCAATCACTTGATACCGTTACAAACTGACAAGTGCTTATCAAGTCCAGAATGAGAAGGAAGGTAATGAGCTCTTCTGTTCAGCCACCTTGCCACCTTACAAACATATACCCAAGCTAAAGGCTAAAGTGGTTCCCCTTGCTCGGGCAGAAACTCAGGGATATGCACCTCCTGCAAAGAGGTTGACTCACGTGGAAAACACTAGAAATAGCTCCTAAGTGTTTATATTGGTGCTTTTCTGTTCTTAAGAACAAATACTGAGGACAAAATAGCAAAAACTCTTGGCACTCACCCAACACAGTCAAGTACAGACTTAACAAGATACTGTGTGTACTTAAGTTATTTTGGGGAGGGTTTTTGGTTTTCATTTGTGTTTTATTTTGGTTCTTGGAGGAGTTTTTGGGTTGTTTGGGTTTTTTTCTTCAATGTATCTCTTTCAGCCACATGCTTCTGAAAGATACCAAAACATGAACTATTCTCCCTGGAAAACAACTAATTGTGGTGGAAATAGATGACACTTTACAGTTTCATCAACCACTGTTTCTATTAGAGCACTGAATTCACACCTAGAAATGCAGAGTAAGATTTGGGCTGCCAGCACAAATGGGCGCACACTGACAGAAAATCCCTATTCTAGAGAAATGAACCATCAAGTGCAGCAGCTTCCCGGCTTGCTGACAGAAACACTCTTCTGCTTATCCAGCAAATACCACTGCAATTTCAGTTAAGTGTATTTCTAAAGGAAGAAAGGCCCATCTATATAGCAGTCAAATCGCTTTAATTCCCTTCCTCCCCCGCTTCATCTTCACGCCCTACTTCTACTAGGTGGTCACAACTACACATGCTTTCTGCCAAGCAGTATCTTCAGTGTCATCTTAAATAAAGAAAATCACATGGGCCCAATACCATTCTCAACTCCACACTTCTTCATTAAGAAAAGAACCTGAAAGTACACTGCACGAAACTGCTGTATTCGCCTATTTAGGTCTTTTTTTTCCACCTTTCTGCTATTGAGGGGATGACCTTTGAGTCCATACTAAGGGAATGAAGACTCACACACACGCAGATTAAAGTCATTCCAGTAATAACAACAAATTCAACAGTACTGAAGTTTAAAGCACAACATTTCAAGAGTATCAGCCCCAGTACAGCGTGAAGCCCTACTTTCTGCTCAAGCAGGTAATATTTTCTTCACCTTCAAAGGGAGAAGGATTGATCCCCAACATAAAAATGTATAAACCCTGGATTAAGTTGTAATACTCTTGATTGTGTTGTTCTCTACATCACTGCAGAGCTCAGGTAGTGAAACAACCTCCTTTGCTCCACGTAGGGCTGAATTAGCAGCCAAGAGCTGCTTCCTAGTGATTTAACATAGTCACTACCCAGGAGCAAAGCTGAGATTATAACAAAAGGGAACATGAAAAAAACAACATGGTAATCTCCATTTCCTCTGTTACATCAGATCTGAAGATGTTTCAGCTAATAAAACCCGAGATCTGGGCTACTTTGAGCATTTCCAGTGCAAAGAAAACAGCACAGCTGAATAAAGGGGTTTGCGTAACCGTAGGTTGCTCAGGCTGCAGCACTGATCTGTGCCCACACAACATCATCAGCTGTCAAACTCCACAGCCTTTCCGCGAGATGAACTCAAAAATATCAAGGAACAAGAGCTAGGTCTCATCCTCCCAAATTTCATAAGCAGGTCGATCATTCTTTAACTACAAGAGCTGCACCACTTCAAACCACAGCAGAATTCACCAAGTTGGCTTGAATTCCCAACCCCACACTCCCAGAGTGATCTAGCTGGAGAACAGAAGAAATCAAGCAGTTGGTCTTGGATTGATTTACAAGCATTAGTTAAAAGAAAACAAGAAAGCCAGAAGAGCACTAAGTAGGTTCACTCTTCCTGGGGTTTCTTGCCCTATTTAACAGGTCTTGTTCACAGGTGGAAATGTTTGCACTCCTCAGAATCACATCATCTTTAACTGTGGCATTAAACATCACTAACAGTCATCTTTCTCTAAAGGTCCTCGCTTCTTTTTAAACTGACTTATCAGCATTTTCTTCTGGAACCCTGCCATCCAGATTGCAAGCATCCAGTATCTCTGAACCATGGTATGACAGATAGAATGTATTTATCAGTTATTAAAAAACGAGTGATTAAATGATGTATAGTCTGATTAAGACATAGTAATTGTCTCCTCTACCATAAAGATATATGATCTTCAGAGCTTGCAATAATGAACACTAGAAGCAATTGCTTGTTATGTAACTAAGAGCGTACAGAAAGATAGGGCAAGGTTGTAAGAAGCACTTACTGATGCCATCAACAACATTCATCATCTGTGCGTCTGCTTTGGGGTGCACATAGGGTTGGCTCTTCTCCCCTGGGTTTTCCTGGAAAGAGCAGGGTGGTAGGAGGCAAGTGACCTTAAAGGCAACACGGGGTCAGGAATACAAGTCAAGAGAGGGGTAAGGATTTCCCCCTAAAAAGCAGGTATCACCTAAATGAAATGATATCCAAGTAGGGCTAGCCAGCAGAAAGAGGGAGAGTACCACCAGAATAAAAATTAGAGAACTAGGAAATGTGAGTGGTACCAGAAAAAAAAAAGTGACTCTTGGACAAATAGATTAGTTTAAATGAGCCAAGTAATACTGCTCTATAAAATGCCAGTTATACCATATTCTTCTCAAGAATGACACCACAGAGCCAAGAAATGTCAACCCACAAGCCTTTCTTTGTAGCAGTGGAGCCCTCTGGTACCCAGGCCATGGGAGGCACAGGAGGGTGCTTTTTTGCATGGCAGCAGGAAATCTGGACTACAACTCGGGTCAGTTTACAACAGCAGGTGACCTCTATATGCTGCTGCTGCTTAAAATATCTGCAAGGAAAGCCTCATTTACAAATGCACCTACAAGCACATTTTAGAAGCTTCATTACATATTTTATCTATGCGTTACAAGACACCAAGAAAACAGACTGAAGCTGTTTCCATGAAAAATTAAGAAATCTCTCTCCAAAGGACATATGCTTTATATAGTAATACACACACGCACTCCTGCTGCTCGTCACCCAAACATCATAAGAGTTTTTATGAATGTTAACTAGGCTTCAGCATTTCCAGGGCAAAACAGATTAAGTATTATTGCTCTTACTGTTCACATTGGTGAGCAAACCCATACATAACTCGAGTAGATTTTGGTAGGTGGATTTCAGATGACATCTGCCTTGGCTTTTTTTAGGTTTTATTAGGGTCATGTCAGTCTGAAATTTGCTCATTGTCAGAATATTTAAGCTCCGGTGCTAACATTGCACACCTCTCCATTCTACATTCAGCACTTACCATTCCAGCAGAAAACAATACTCGTTCGTTTACCTCATTTATAAAATTACAATGAAAATTACCAGAGGCATAAAACAACTATTATGATAATAATGAGCTTAACTCCCCTCCATACAGATACAGAAAGAGAATCAGAGACACTGATCCTTCTGTGTTGATTCAAAAGAAGGATTGTCAGTGCAATGCTGAACAGATCATTTTATTTCCCTTTCTTCTCTCCACTTAACTGGATTTTATATACAAAAGTAATTGTTCCTATAAGCAACAGCCCTCGTCCGTATCTTCCGAGGTTCACAAAGCCTCAGACCTACATCTCTACCGCTATTTGGGTTTCCATGGTAACAGATGATGGTGCCTTCTAAAAAAAATGCTGTAATATTCTACAGTAAGTATCCCAAATCATTCCCGTAATATTAATGAAAACTAGAGCACGTGGGCCTGCACACGGAGCATAACAGGCTTTAAAAGTACAATTACACAAGAAAAGCAGAGCTGAGGGACTTTCCAAAGGGTGGATAGCAAAAAGAAAAAGAATTCTGCCTTTGCAAAAAGAGAAGGATTATCACTTGGAGATTCACAAATGCATTTATTCACACTGTGACCTTTCCCTGCCACTGTCAAAATAGGCAGCTCCACAACATCACCTTTTTTATTATTAATCGTTTATGTATTTGAAAACAAATCAAGCCAGCCAGGAATGAAAAATAAAGTCGAACTGCAGAGCTAAGAGCTCCCCAGAGGGAGCGAAAAGTGATTATTGAGTTAAATGGCTGCATTGTTAACAATTGCCACACAAAGTGGCTCGCTCAGAAAGACCCGTTTTTCATTGCCAATTTGCTGACAGCGAAAACTGGGAGTAAATTAACTCCTAGTAAATGACTTAATCTTCCCCAAAAAAAATTCCTTGCAGTTTGTTCCCTTTTCATCTTCCCTGGACAACCAACTTGTCATGAACTACCGGTTGTCGTAACTTTATGATGTGGCAGCAGCTTTTGAAAGCAGCCAGCTCCACGTGCAAACATCCAGGAGCTCTGCCATAGTGAGATGATGGGCAGTAGCAGGGGGGGATGAAATACAAATTAAAGCAAACACTGCCATCAGAAGAAAAGCAAGTGTCAAAGTAATCTGGTGCTCAGGTGAAGAGTCCCAGTGTAAGCCCACTGTCCTACTTTCCTCTGAATGCCTTTTCACAGCTGCAGATGACTTTAATCCCTGCTAAAAACGCGCACAAAACAGACCGTAGCAAAGCGCCCAGCAACTGCAGGAATACTCCACATATTTGCTAGGAGAAAAACTGCACACGTGCTTTAAGGGGAAAGAAAACCAAAACACCTCCCCTGTAAGTGAACTTCCTTAATTTCTGAAATCTTGAGAAATTTGGTCATGAGTAGAATTACCTGGTGTTATTTCTGTCTCTTCTACGGGCAAGTAGAGGAATTAAATCAGCAGCTGACCCTAAAGCTAGCAAAGTTTAGAACCTCAGAAATCACGCCTCCAGTTATAAGTAAATACGGAAACTGCAACAACTGAACTAATTGCTGGAGAGAGGAGTCATAAATAGAGCAATGTAGAAATTACGTAAAGAAATAAGTGTTAACCAGCTCCCGCAATCCAAAACTAGATATTCCAGGAAGAAGCCACAGCATTCTGCTGTCATTTTGTAGTATTCATAATTTTATATGTTGTGGATAATATCAAGAAGCAGCAGTTGCACAAGTCAGGTAGGAACTGAGTATTACTTTGTCTTGACTTGTGTCTTTCCTACCTTCTCAGCCCAATTATCACATAAGAAATAAGTCTAAAAAACCCTGCCAACTTCTCGCACAGTGATGTTTCGGGATGTTTAACAAAAGCCTGCTGAATAAACACATTAGGCTTTGAAAAATAATTCAATCGCGAAGAGACAGGAGGTATTTGCATCCTAATAGTTGTGGAGACAGCACCACCTGATGGAAGATGCAGAAACGCACCGAAGGCATTAACGAGTCTCCAAACTTCACTGAAATTTTAGAGCCAAAGTGCATCTGAAAAAAACTTTGTCCATGCAGTTTTGTTTGGGTTTGGTTTGTTGTGGGGGTTTTTTTACAGTAAAAAGCAGAGTCCAGATCACACTTCACATCAGATATATAGTTGAAGAGAAGAAACCTTCCTTTTAACTTAATAAAAGCAGCTCAGGAAACATTTAAGGGCAGCTCCTCTTACTTTGCTGAGTAAAAACCACACTAAAATAGGAGGCTGAGGAGATACTAGATTATAGCAAACCTCACGGTCACTATTCCTATTGCACCGATGGTGAGAACAACATATTTCATGGCTTTCTGAAAATAATGAAAACATCTGGCTAATCCCTAAATTTGCATGTGCTTAGCTCACATAGCTCATGCTGTATTGTTATTTATTTCCCTCAAAGACAGAGTGGTTTGTGCCCCCTTAAAAGTTTGCCATTTTCACAGAACGCTCTTCTTTCTAAGCATCTGGCTAAATGATTCATCAGACACCGAGGATCTAATTGCAATTGATATGACAAATGTCGAGAACACGAAAACACAGTTAGAATAGAAGGCAAAAAAAAGAGAGCTCCACATATTGCTTACTCCACGAAGCAGCTCTTTAACTAGGTTAGATTCTCCAGCCTTTCTAATAAATCTGCGGGGCTGTGCAGTTGCCTAGCAATGTAAACACGATACCCGTGGTGGTATCAAACCGTGTGGGGTTGATTACAACATGTACTTCACCAGGGCTCTCCTCTGCCTGCCTGGCCCCTCACACCCCAAACTTTCTTCAAAGCCACCCAGCTGAAAGGGACGTGCCAAGCTCTGGCTGCACGTTCAGCATCTCCTACACCAGGCACTATTTCTGCTCAATAAAAGCAAGACAAAGTCATATGAGCTCTCAGTGTCTTAACTGCGAAGAATCTCCTACTGTTTGAGATGAACTAAACTTAGGCATGTCGGAGGTATGAAAGCACTGAGATTTATCACTACGCTAAGCAATGTTGCACAAGGAATATTTCCTTGGTTTAAATACACAGGGGAAAAGATGTATTTAAAAAACCTTCAGAAGCTAGGTACATGAAGTCAGCAAGTTACAACTGTTTTATTTTTTAATATAAACAAGATTAATGTCATCTTACAAGATCCAAGAGAAATCAAGACCACACATATCTTTGGTTTACACACCCAACAACACAAGAGGAGAAAACTGGTTCTATAGGCACCTGTCATCGTCGAGGAATTCAAACTATGCCTAAAAGAACTTGTAGGAGAGAGAAAATAGCCGGCTACTATTAACGTCCACATGCCAGGGAGCAAAGTATTCCTCAGCATCAGAGTGACACAGAAAGTGACAACTGGGAAGGAACCAGTCTGAGGAGCTGAGCCCCCCGGAGAGAGTTACTTGAGCTGCGAGATACAAGGGGAGAAAAAGCCGCCACTAAAACTTATGCGAACAACCCCTAAACCCTTTGCCTGGAGAAAAGCAGCGACTGCTCCGGCGCTGCGCATCCTCCAGGAGCTAAACTCGCAGAGGTTGCTTGCCACAGAAAAAAATACTCCAACGTCGCGAATCCACGAACCAAGGCGATGCTTCCATCTCCGAACATCACACAACTTTCCAAGGAGCCGAGCCTGCCCAGCCCGACCCCAGCCCTGCCCCAGCCGCTCCTTCCCCGCAGCAGCTGCCGAACGCGGGGCGCTCCCGGCGCCGCTGCCCGAGCTCCCTGCGAGGCCGGGGAGGCTGCGGGGAGGGACGAGGCGAAGAGTTGGAGCTGCCGGGAGCAGCCGCCTGCCCAGGAGCCGCCTCGTCCCGCAGCGGGGGTGCCCCGGGGGGAGCGGGCGAAGGGACTCACCTGGAAAGAGCTGCCCCTCCGCCTCGGCACAGAGCTGCAGGAGAACGAGGATCGCGGCGGCGGCGGCCACGCCGGGCATCCTTCCGCGGAGTTCAGCTGCCCTCGGCGCTGCTGCCGCGGAGCCGCTGCCTCCCCGCCGGGATCTCCCGCATCGGGGCTGGGGCGCGGCGGCCCCGGCAGCTCCGCCGGAGCCGCGGCTGCTGCTGCTGCTGCTTCGGAGGAGCCCGAGTGGCGGCGGGAGGCGCGGGGAGCGGGCGGGGGGCGGGCGGCAGCTCCCCCCGAGCCGNAGTGGGAAGCAGCATTTAAACAGGAGCCATCTGAATATCGATCAGCCACCTGAGCTCGAATCTGCACGGGCAGAGGAGCCTGGGTAAGGCACCTGTTTAATCACCGACCCAGCGGGGGGTTATTTTAAGGCAAACGACTCAACTTTCGGAAGAGATGGTG
This sequence comes from Todus mexicanus, assembly GCA_013389965.1. Classification (NCBI taxonomy): domain Eukaryota; kingdom Metazoa; phylum Chordata; class Aves; order Coraciiformes; family Todidae; genus Todus; species Todus mexicanus. The sequence goes on from WEIS01035982.1 coordinate 21,535, forward strand.
CAGCGATGCTGGATCCCCGCGGTTCACTCACCGGCGTTTCCTCGCTCCCCACCCCCCGGGGTCCCGCCGCTCCCCGCCGAGCCCGGCGCCGCCCGCAGGGGGGGGTGTTGTACCGGCCGCGGGAACCAACTCGCAGGGGCCTCCAGGCTCCTCTCTCCAGAGCCCAGAGCTCTCCCCCCCGAGCTCTCAGTTCGTGCTGGTTGGGCCCCGTCCCAAACCAGGCGGGGAAACTGTGCCGTTAGCGCCAGTGTGTATCGGACACTACTAGTTTGCGTCTTAACGTGAAGTACTTGAGTGGTCCGGAGATTTAGAAGTCAAAGTATGAAGATAATGAGGGAGCTGGAGCATCTCTGCTCGGAGGCCAGGCTGGGAGAGCTGGGGGTGTTCAGTGTGAAGAGAAGGCTCCAAGGAGACCCTGTGGCCTTGCAGGGCCTCAAGGGGCCTGGCAGAAAGATGGAGAGGGCCCTTCGTCAGGGAGTGTAGTGATAGGACAGAGTTACAGTCTTAAACTAGAAGAGGGGAGACTTAGACTAGATATTAGGAAGGAATTATTCCCTGGGCAACCTGTGCCAGTGTCTCACTGCCCTCACAGTGAAGCTGTGGGCGCTCCATCCCTGGAAGTGTTCAAGGCCGGGTTGGACGGGGCCTTGAACAACCTGGTCTANCTGTTTTATTTTTTAATATAAACAAGATTAATGTCATCTTACAAGATCCAAGAGAAATCAAGACCACACATATCTTTGGTTTACACACCCAACAACACAAGAGGAGAAAACTGGTTCTATAGGCACCTGTCATCGTCGAGGAATTCAAACTATGCCTAAAAGAACTTGTAGGAGAGAGAAAATAGCCGGCTACTATTAACGTCCACATGCCAGGGAGCAAAGTATTCCTCAGCATCAGAGTGACACAGAAAGTGACAACTGGGAAGGAACCAGTCTGAGGAGCTGAGCCCCCCGGAGAGAGTTACTTGAGCTGCGAGATACAAGGGGAGAAAAAGCCGCCACTAAAACTTATGCGAACAACCCCTAAACCCTTTGCCTGGAGAAAAGCAGCGACTGCTCCGGCGCTGCGCATCCTCCAGGAGCTAAACTCGCAGAGGTTGCTTGCCACAGAAAAAAATACTCCAACGTCGCGAATCCACGAACCAAGGCGATGCTTCCATCTCCGAACATCACACAACTTTCCAAGGAGCCGAGCCTGCCCAGCCCGACCCCAGCCCTGCCCCAGCCGCTCCTTCCCCGCAGCAGCTGCCGAACGCGGGGCGCTCCCGGCGCCGCTGCCCGAGCTCCCTGCGAGGCCGGGGAGGCTGCGGGGAGGGACGAGGCGAAGAGTTGGAGCTGCCGGGAGCAGCCGCCTGCCCAGGAGCCGCCTCGTCCCGCAGCGGGGGTGCCCCGGGGGGAGCGGGCGAAGGGACTCACCTGGAAAGAGCTGCCCCTCCGCCTCGGCACAGAGCTGCAGGAGAACGAGGATCGCGGCGGCGGCGGCCACGCCGGGCATCCTTCCGCGGAGTTCAGCTGCCCTCGGCGCTGCTGCCGCGGAGCCGCTGCCTCCCCGCCGGGATCTCCCGCATCGGGGCTGGGGCGCGGCGGCCCCGGCAGCTCCGCCGGAGCCGCGGCTGCTGCTGCTGCTGCTTCGGAGGAGCCCGAGTGGCGGCGGGAGGCGCGGGGAGCGGGCGGGGGGCGGGCGGCAGCTCCCCCCGAGCCGGCGCAGAGCCGCCCCGCTGCCCCGCCGGGCGGGGGGCACCAACCCCGGCCCCCGCCTTCCCTCTCTCCTTCCCTCCCTCCCCAGGCACCGCTCAGTGGCTGGGATGGGATGGGGGGAGGGTGGGGTTTTTTAAATCCCCGATCAATCCCAGCTGCACACACACATACACACACAAATCTCCTCCTCTGATCTGCCTTCGCTGCCCTGTTTGCAGCGGGAAGGGAGAGTAAATGCGGGGATTGCGCGAAGCGAAGATGGGAAGGGAGGGAAGGGAAGGAGGCTCT
>WEIS01035983.1:323-12813 GCA_013389965.1 Todus mexicanus
AGTAGCAGCAAGTATTTCACAGCATTAATAAAATATGAAGAAGGCTAATGTTTAATAAATCTGTATTTCAGGATAGTGAAACACACGTGGCTACCCCCAAAATCTCATTTGTCATCTGCACTACTCCAGCATCATCCTGATCAGAAAGACAAGAGTAACCTGAAAACAATTTTTACTTTGACAAGTCAAGGGGGTGAAGAAGCAGAATGCATAGGACTGTTAGGACTGTACTAGAAAGTTATTGGTAGCTTTGCACCTGAAGAGAAATACCCTGCAGGAATACTTCTCCAGTGAGCCAGACAAGCATTAGTTGTGGCTGATAAAACACAAAAGGAACTGGTTCATGATAACGGCAAGTCTGGCAGCTGTTCAGACTAGACAAGAACCACTACTGACACGAAATCTGTAACAGAACACAGCCCAGGACTGGATTTCTGCGAGGGACAGATTACATTCTGCTTCCCCTACCCCCTTCAAAGATAAGCTCTTGAACAAGGAAGATTTTATTTCACCACCAGTGTCTCTGCACTGATTTCAGCAGAGCTACAACATAGATACTTTTCAGCAGCTCAGATGCCTCAGCCCTTGATCTCAGAAAATGCTGCAAGGGCTCCTTACATTAAAGCACAACAAAGGTATTTAAGACAACAGCAGTCAGCGAGAATTGAAAAACAAACAAACAAAACAAACAAACAAACAACAAACCAAACAACAACAACGACCACAAACCCCCAAACCACTGACAAGTTCACAGAGTCTTCATCATACAGATTAAGCTAGCTCATTTGAATTTATTTATCTGATGGTGCTATTGTGCATCCTAGGCTGCGGAGAGTGTATTTTAAGATTGCTAATTGCTATGAGCTGCCAACTGAACAAGAAGAAACGTAGCCCCCGACACCAAAGCATGAAAGAAAAAAGGGATCACACAACAACTGGCAACCTGCTCATTTATCACAAAATACTCTTACCTCTTCAAGTTTCCCAAACTTCTCACAAATCTCTGCTTTCAGCGCCGTGGCATCCTGCCCATCTTTGACCGCCACATAATACTTGAAAACTATGGGTGTTATCTGCAAAGGAAAGGATAAAATTTTTAATGTTCCTATTCCAATAATACAAGTGACTCAAAGCTCAACATGTTAAGATACTAGATGCAACTTTACCGTTAAATATTTAGGTTTTCAAAGTTAAATCCATTAACAAAAGCCTTTTATACTTGAGAAAACGTAAGCAAAGGCTTAAAGGAAGAACAAATGCAAATCCTAATGACTTTTAGTCTTGTCGTAAGAGGAGAACAATGGGGAGAGGAGCATGTTTCCCATTTGTACACACTATTGAAAAAAGTAGCAACAGAAGTGGCAAGGTGCAGAGTGGCATTCTTTTCCCGGTTACATATTTCTGAAATCCAAATGCACTTCAATTTTCAGCATTTAAGCTACTTTAAGAAAGAGACAGGCAGCCCACGATATGCAAGTTTCTACGAACCTGTGCATTTTATCATTTGGTCATTGCCAGCGAAATTAATATACAGTACCAGGAAGCTGTCCAGCAGCCAAGTTTAACTAAATTATATTCTTAAAAGTTCACAGACAAACATTCTTCTAAGACCTTGACATTCATACAATCAACATTCAGTGCACATTTCATGTCTTACAACATGCTTCCCTGTAACCCTCTTCCCATCATGCCTTCTATCCCCCCTCTTGGTCCACATCTCTTTGCATCTTCATTGCTTCCTCTCCCCTCCTGCCTCATACCCAAGCTGAATTCTTTAACTTCCTAGACTCTTCAAAGCATATGCCTGCACAGAGAGGTTACCATCCAGGCAGCTTCAGTGCCCCCCTCCAACTCCTACTGAGAGCTAATTTCAATCTCCTTGCACATGTCCCATATCTACACCAGCTGCCATCTCTCCGTCAGGCACTCTTCACCTTCCACATTCATACAGTACTTCCTACAGAAAGATCTGGATTAAAATACAGCAACTGTCACTGCACAGGTCTCAAACATTCAGGTGGTTTGGTCTACTAAACTTTGCTCTCTTGCAGGATGCTCGAAATCCTGCCTCAAGTCACTTTTACTAGCTTGGCTGTCTTCCTGCATCCATCCCCACAGGTGGTTGTATGTGTGCACAGCAAGAGACCCCAAATAACCCCTCCAGTTACTTAATGCTTTTCCCAGACACAACACAGTCCTTAAAGAATGAAAGTAGTATTGGCAAGCGCACTGCAGGCTTTGGTGCTATGGTAAAGCAAGAAACACAATCCCACCCTGATCACACAGTACCTTTGAGAACTGTTCCAAGATCATCTTCTGACAGGCTCGCTCATACGGGTCTGAGGGCATCAACTTCTTCCCTGGAAATGCTTCATCCAAATATTCACAAGTGATCGGGGACTCGTAGATCAGCTGGCCCTTGCTGGTCTCCAGAACAGGAACCATCCCAAAGGGATTCTTCTCAAAGAACCAGTCAGGTTTGTTCTTCAGATTGATGTTGATTACTTCATGGCTAAAAGAGCAAAAGAAACAGGACCCCAAAAGGCTCAGTCCTACAGTCTACATACCACGGTGAAGTGCATTACATCTCAACAGTGAAGTACTTGAGAGGCTGAATCCTCATTTCTCTGCTCTCCATTGTCTTCCCTTAAGTCCTCTACAGGACTAGTTGTTTGGCACGTAGAAATACTGCCAGGGAGTACCTCCTGTTGCCAGAGAAAATCAGCGCTGACTTACAACAAGTTGCTAAAACTAATAAACGACACACAAACAGTCTTGAAAGCGCACAACGGAGGCAGCTTTTACAGTCCTGCTAAAAACAAAGCTCAAGCTCATAAAGCAATACACTTATCATAAACAGATTCGGGGGCATTCTGAGAAGCACTCGATTGCAAATAAGCTACACCCAGTAAAAAAAAAGTGCAGCTGAACTTTGCATGTTATACCAAAGAGCAAATCAGGAGACCATCCTACCTATTCATCTTCCGCACCTACAGCCTCACATTGAGCACATGTTTAGGCTAAAGGCAAATAGACACATGGGAAATACGTCTGTGTTACATTAACACACCTTAAGTTATATTCTGTGTTACATGTGTGACTCCAGCAAATTCCTAGTAAGTTCTGCTAAACACAGTGGAACTTTCAAAGCAACTAAAAGGCTACCAGAAGGCAACTACCATGTTTAGGTAGCCATAAAACCCCTCCAAAATCACTATACTAAACCAAACCTCCCAGCTCCAAAATCAGCCCAAACAGAACTAAACTGACCTGGAAGTTTTAATGCACCTACTCTTTTGAAAAAAAGACCTGAGGAAAAACAAAACAACCCAACTCTCATCTTGCTACCAGGAGAACTGAGTGGCAGGCGTTCAGCAATGCTAACAGGCTCTCCCAGCCCTGTGCTGGTCATCAAATGATTGGTAGACCTGGGAGTTGGTGGGGATCAGGAAAGGGTGGAAAAATCTGTTATTTTGAAGATTTAAACTGAGGGAAGCATTAGTCCCCATTTAAAAGCACTGAAATTACGTGGTTATCCTGAAAAGGGAACAAATACAAGCACTAAATTCCACTAACTTACTACAGCAGAGGAAGGAGAGGACATTGCAGGAGCACAGCACGTGCCCGCTTCAGAAAAGGCCACTCGCTCACTATTGTGTTTTGCTAAGCAGTAACAGAACAGAAACTCTGAATATTTGCATCTTTCAGATTTTTCACAGCAGCTTGCATCAAAACCAAACAATAACATACACATCAAGGCTGCACACACATTTACTCGGGACAAGCTCAGATAGAATCATAGAATAATTAAGGCTGGAAAAGACCTCTTGGATCATCGAGTCCAGCCTGTGACCTACCACCACCACTCAACTAAACCCTGCCACTAAGTGTTTATTATAGGAAACAATCAGCACGGTAAGTGGGGGGAGAGGGACATAGTAATTTGGGGGTTTTCCCTACAGATTTACTTTCTGCCTTTGCTGCAATCGATTTCACCCACAACCAACTTATTTCCCCACTTCAAGCGGAACACCCTTCCTCCAAAGAAAGCCTGAGGCAGTTCCAGCTTTATCGCAGCATCCACCCACCGAAACCCTCTTCCCTTCCGTTCTTCCAAGGATATTTAGTTTAGAACCACCCGAAGTAAGAAGGGAAGGCTGGACGGCTCCGTGCGAGCCCGGCCAGAGCCCCGAGGCCTCACCTGATGCCTTTGGCGCGCAGGACCAGGCGCGTCCTCTGTGCGAAGGGGCAGAACCTCATGCTGTAGAGCCGGATCAGCCCCTCGGGCACCGGCCCCGGCGCCGCGCTGCCTGCGGAGACATGAGAGAGTTACGGGCGCTGCTCGCCCAGCCCCAGGGCCGCCCTGAGCCTCCGGGACGGCGCTTACCCTTGCCCAGGCTGCGAGAGTGGTCGCCTGCCATCGCCACACCACACGCTGCGCTGTGCTAGCTCAGTGGTGCTGTGCTGCGCTAGCTCAGCGGTGCTGTGCTTTGGTACTGCGCTGCTGCGGTGCTGTTGTGCTGTTCTGTGCTGCGCCTCCGCCGAGCCCCGCCCGCCGGGGGCGGCCGTGGGGAGGCGGGACCCAGCCGGGAGGCAGCGCAGGGGTGCCGGCCTCTCAGCGTCCCTCCCTCCTTCCCTCTTTCCCTCCTTCCTTCCCTCTTTCCTTCTCTCTTTTCCTCCTTCCCTCTTTCCTTCCCTCTTTCCCTCCTTCCCTCTTTCCCCCCTTCCCTCTCTCCCCCCTTCCCTCTTTCCCTCTTTCTTTCCCTCTCTCTCTTGATTTAGGATGGAATGACTTGAGATCTGGAGGAAGGGAGGATTGATTTAGGATAGGTACAACTTGAGCTAGCAAGCACAGCTGCATTAAGGAGGAGACCCATAGGGTCATCCTAACCCTGTAGGACTTTAGAGGCCTGATAATTGGCCTGGACCAGCTCTGCAGTTAATGAGGTATGAAGACTCAGGGGTTTTTCACCAAAGGTGAAAAGTACACCCCGAGGAAGACTTCAGGCCTTCATCAGAAGATCACCAGAGGGGATCCAGAGACCACTACCACATGTAACTGTGCATGCGATGTAGGGGGTGGAGATTATGTTAATGATTTAATGCATATGTATGTGAATTCTGGGAAACTTTATGAATATGTATGTAATAGTTTGATAAATAGAGATCTAGTGCTTTAGATCATAGAATCATAGAATAATTAAGGCTGGAAGAGACCTCTTAGATCATCGAGTCTAGCCTATGACCTACCACTACCACTCGGCTAAACCCTGCCACTAAGTGTGGCATCCAGTCTGCCCTTAAACACCTCCAGGGACAGTGACTCCACCACCTCCCTGGGCAGCTCATTCCAGTGTTTAATAACCCTTTCTGTGAGGAAGTGCCTCCGAATATCCAACTTAAACCTCCCTTGGTGCAGCTTCAGGCTGTGCCCTCTTGTCCTGTCACAAACTGCCTGAGTGCACATATTAGGAGGAGCTATCCCCCATGCTGCCTGGCGCTGTGATAAAGAATGCCTGCTTAATAACACTTAGTTGTTATTGAGTTTTCTCTGTTTCGCTCTCTCTCCCTCTCTCCCCCGGGGGTTCTGGGTGCCCTCCTCAGCAGGGCGGCCCCAGCTCGGGTTTGGAGGGCCAAGCGCCACGCTGGTTCCCCCTGGAGCTGCTGCTCCGCTCGCTGGGACTGGCACTGGTAACGCTGCCCCTCCTGCTCTGGCTTCTTTATCACCTCAGCTGGCCCAGCTGGCACTGCCGGCTCCATGGGAAACTCCGCGCCATGTGCCTGGTTGTTTCCAAGCAGTGCCTCCAGCAGCGGGGGAGGCACCAGGGCCTCTCTCCTCCCGGTACAGCTGGGCTGCATCGCTGCTGCCCTCCAAACCCCAGCCCAATCCCACCCCCAGGATGGCAAGGTGCCTCTCTCCTGCAGCTGTTCTGCTTCGTGATGAAAACCCAAGAGGAGACAACAGATAACTGAACAGTTATGGGGGTGCAGCAAAAATTAGATTTAATTTAAATACTGCATTGCAATCGTACAGGGATTCACACGTGCCCCTGCAAGCATGACCTGTGGGACCACCAGTACATGCATAGAGCAAAACAGAGAACCAAAGCACAGACTGAAGTCTTTACCATCCCTCTTCTCTTTTGATCCCTCTTCAGTTGAGGTAAGGGCACCAGGGCCTTCCTTGCAGCAGCTTTTCCTGGGGTACAATAGTAGAAGCAGAGGAGCCTTGGTTATCATGGGTTTCACAGAATGCCCAAGTTGATCTATGGTCCCAGAAGTAAAATGCTTCCCTTCCTGGGGCTCTACGCACATCCACCCAACCTTCGGGTGCGAGCTGTACGTCACTAGGAAATGGCACGTTTGTAGGCACCAGAGCTGGGGAGCCCTTGCCAAGTGGAGGGAAAGGCCTGGTCCTCCTGGTGATGGACATGTCTCTGTGAAACCTCCAAGGCTAACAGAGGAACTGGAGCTTCCCAAGTCATATCAGTGGATCCATGCTTGCACAGCAGGGAATTTGCACTGTTGATGACCTTTGGTTTGGTTTTATCACTGGAGTTGTGCCTCGGGCATCGTGCCACAAAGACCAGTACTTTCTGCAGTGATCTGTCCTGCAGGGAAACACTGAGATGGCCACTAGTAAAGTCACCATCATCCAGCTGAACAACATGATTTTTGTTAAGTCATTGCTGTTTATCTAATTAATAAGTAGCTGAGCAGTGAAAGGGAGGGGTAATTCCTTGCATAAGCCTGTCATGCCTTAGGCAAACAGAAGCTGTACATAAGATACCTTTTGCCAACAAAATAATTTCTCTTGCGATTAAAAAGTGTGTTAGAAGACATATTTCTTATTTTCCTGAGGGTCTGCCCATAGGAAAGATTCAGCAAAATTTTGGGTCATAAAAAAAAAAAAAGGAGAAAGCATTTGAAGTTTCTTTTATCAATTAAGAACACAGGCAGTGTGCTGACTCACAGCCTGGATACAGGCACGAAGGAGCTTAAAGCAGTGTCATGAGAGCTGCGTGCTACCGTGGGCCCTCAAAGGCACCATGGAAAAAAATAAACCCATTTCCTCATCCTGTCTTTGTTTTTCGTGGCACGCAGAGCATCTGTGGGGACAAGAGACAAGGCACAGGTTTGTCCTGCTGCCTCTGGGCTCGAGTGCCCCTCTCCATTGTTGCCCCTTGGCACTGTGCGTAGCAGTATCGCAGAACTGCTCACTGCCATGGTATGGGTAAGTAATAACGAACTAACACAAGCAATCGCAACACTAAAAATAGCATTTCTCCATTTAGGAAAGGGTAAAGGGGATGTTATTGCTAATTGTGCTTTTAAAATACTGGGAGGCTCTTACTCTGTCACTCTGCTAAAAGCCTTTGGCATGTAAAGATCACGGCTGTACTTTTTCTTCTTGCCGGTGGTCTGCACCTCTTCAGCTCTCTTTGATACTTCAGGAGCATTGCCTTGCACACCCCGAGGAGAACTGTGGTATCTTGTGACAGAAATGACACGAGAAGTCACAGGAGAACAGGTCCAGCCATCCCACCAAGGGAAAGGCCAAACGCCACTGGATGGCAGCGGAACCCATGGCCACTGCCATGATGCACTCCTGCACCCGATGCAGCCACTTGGCTTTCGAGACACCACAGCAATGATCACCCAGGCGAAGGGGCACAGCGAATCATAGAATTATCGGGGTTGGAAGGGACCTCAAAGATCATCTAGTTCCAACCCCCCTGCCATGGGCCGGGACACCTCCCACTAGAGCAGGTTGCTCACAGCCCCATCCAGCCCAGCCTTAAAGGCTTCCAGGGATGGGGCTTCCACCACCTCCCTGGGCAACCTGTGCCAGTGTCTCACCACCCTCATGATGAAGAACTTCTTCCTAACGTCTAATCTGAATCTACCCAGCTCTAGTTTTGCACCAGAGCAGCAGCTCAGGTGCAGAGCCACCCCGTGAGGCCCTGGGCAATGCCTTAAGCGAGGTTGTAGTCAGGCGGGGGATGGCCTCTTCTCCCAGGCAACTAGTGACAGGACAAGAGGGCACAGCCTGAAGCTGCACCAGGGGAGGTTTAGGTTGGATGTTAGGAAGCACTTCCTCACAGAAAGGAGGATAAAACACTGGAATGGGCTGCCCAGGGCGGTCTTGGAGTCATCATCCCTGGAGCTGTTTAAAGAAAGATTGGATGCCACACTTAGTGGCAGGGTTTAGCTGATGTCGTGGTGTTAGGTCACAGGCTGGACTCGATGATCTCAGAGGTCTTTTCCAGCCTCAATGATTCTATGGCTGAGATCGACCAGAGGTGCCCTGAGGCTCCTCTCACACTACTCCGGGCTCCTCCTGCGCAAGGCGGGACCTCCCTCTGGTGCGGGCCCTTTAAATACCTTCCCGCGCTCATTGGTTGCTTNCCGGAGTCCTGAGCCCCTCGGCCCGGGGAGGTGCCCGGAGTCCTGAGCCCCTCGGCCCGGGGAGGTGCCCGGAGTCCTGAGCCCCTCGGCCCGAGGAGGTGCCCGCTGTGCTGTGCTCTCCTCCCGGGCCCCGGCGCCTCTCACCGGCTCAGCTCTGCGCAGCCGTCAGAAGCACGGCAGGGCTAAGGGGGAGAGGAAGGGAGGCTGCTGTGCGTTGGGTCTAGGGTAGGATAGCAAGTGTTTGGTAGGAGGAGAGGGAAAGAAGCGTTTGCACCGCAGTAGATGGCAGGACTGAGCCTTAGGTGGATTTGGATTAAGACTTCTCTGCAGTTAGCACAGGGAGGCTCTGAAACAGGGAGTAAGCAGCCCTGACTACTTCTAAGCGGAAGCTTAATGAGTTAAGCGTGGCATGAGTTGCTGTGCTTTCCTGTGTAGTGGTTATGCCAGCACACAGTCCTGATGAACTCTTGGGGCATGGTTTTCTTCTCAGTACCTGGCCTTGTGAACCTGCGCAGTTCAGTTTTGTTCATAGCCACATCTCTCTCTTGTTTTACCCGGACTACTTCAACCTCTAGAATTTCCCTGTCTGTTGTGTACCTCCTAAACCCCACTGTCACCATCTTGTCATGGTTCTTAGTCTTCTTAGTATTCTGAGTCCTTACTGCTGCCTTTCTCTCTCAGCATCTTAACCTGCGTGTAAGAAAGAGACTTTGAGATTTCCCACAAACATAACCCATGCTATATACATTTAAAAAAATTCTCTTCCGGGCCTCTTGGTAATACAAGTTGCTTTTTTGTTCTGGGCAAATAGGAGCTGTAGACAAATTAAACTATTCAGGACCAGCCTTGGTTCAGACTTTCACAGTGAGCTAGGATGTTTAGGCATTCTTTTTCTTCTATGTAATGGGACAGATGTTTAAAATTCCTTGCCCATTGTATGTATTTCAGCTCTTTCATCAATGCTTATGGCTAGTTTGGGGCATAGATCTATAATTATAAGTGCAGCACCTTTTAGTAATAGGAGAAACAAGCTTTAGCCTTAACCATTCCGATACTTGCAGAGTAAAAGTGATACCATCTGAAGCATGTCATTGCTGTTCTGAGGAAGTCCCTTGTGCAAATGTGTTAGTTAGAAGAGCTATGACCTGGTTTTCTGCTTTGTGAAAATGCCGTTATGAAATCAAAATATTATGCATAATACTAATAATTTTTTCAGTGGCAAAATGCTCTGTAAAGAAATTTTCAAGCAACTAATTGCTTTGCCCCATCCACATTTTATCAGCTAGTAAAGTTTATAACTGAGTTACTTCAGATGCAATGTTTATACACAACTGGAGACAGAACCAGCATAGAAAACGAGTGAGCCATGGCTAATTACCTGGCTCAGTGTGTATTGTACCAGTCATAGCTGACATCAAGTAGTAGCTTGAATCCTTGTCCCCTTAAACCTCTGCTGGCTGTATAAGGATGATAAATTGCACTTCATCCCATTAATTTATCCCTGTATACACATTTTCTAGATTTCATTTTACCCCTGTGAACACAAGTTAAAAATACTTCATTTCCACCTATTCAGATCTAGCATTGGAGAGAAGTTTAGAGCTGGTGCTGCAAGCGTGCACATAAAGGTCTGCTTATGTGCTGTGGGACATCACACATCTAGTTCTTGTGTGAATAGTCCAGAATAACATTTGTCAGCTGAAATATCTCCTCTTTGTTGCCATGGTTTTCAGTTCATCTGCACAAACATGCGATCAGCGTGCTCCCACTCTTCTCTGACTGCACTTACTCCTCTGGTATGTAGCAAAAGAGACCAAGAGCAGAAACTACTGAGAAACAATAACAAGAAGTTCCTGCTGGGCATAAATATCTTAAGACTAGTCATTTAAAAATGCTCTTAACTATGAGAGTGCTGAGACTGTAGAACAATCTTCCAGTCAGAGGATCAGAGTACAGAGGCTCAGCAGCTGAGCTGATCGTATGATTGATTTATGATCATGAAAGGAGCATAAACCCAATGCTTGTAATTGCAGAGGAGAAAGATCTCTTCCAGTCAAATGCTCTTATTTGGAAGAAGAGACAGAAAGCTTCTGAATAGGAATTAGAAGGCAGATGTTAACGGCAGCACTGTACACAAAGGACATCAGTTACACTGCCGTAGTACTAGCAGGCTAAGCTGTGGCTCAGCCTTACCTAATGGTAAATGCAAATCCTTTTGATAAAAGGACCCTGATGTTTATTCACACACTTTCTGAAAGGTGAAAACATCTGCGGGCAGTTACAAATTTGCTGGTATGTTGTAAATTCATAAACTGGCTCCTCTTAAGTAATTTGTTTCAGTTCTTGCCTAACACATCCTGTTTACATTCCAAAGATTTACACAATCATAAAAACTTAGAGCAGAACAGTCCTGGTTAGGTTTATATAAACACAAGCTACATCTTTGTATTTTTTTATTTTATGGGGATGAGTTGAATTATGAAAGTGTAAATAGGTTAAGCAAACACAAATGGTTCCTCAGTACTGGTTGTACCTCTGTAATTCCTTCAGAGTAAAGGTACACGCTACTACTGTGATACGTGAGTACAAAACCAGAGCTTGTGAACTGGCTAACTTTGTTGTTAGTGAAGAAGAAAAGAAATATAAGCATCTCTCAATGTTCTTAGGAATGTCCTTTGTGCTCCATCAGGGTAAGATTGACCCTATGTTTTTGGAAACTCTGAACAAGTGATTCATAATAGTAGGATCTTGAAATTATTATGGCTTTGCAGCATTAATATGAGAGTAACTCAACATCCCAAACATCAGTTCAGTGTAATTTAGGATCCAGCATTCCTTTTTCCACGCTGTTTTGAGCAATGTGTGGGTTTGATGAATGTTTTAACACTCAGTTGCTTTTTCTTAAGTTGGGTTCAGGGATTCTCAAACAAGAACTTTGGCTTTATCGACAATCAAACTGTCTGCTACCCCTGTGGCAATTACATCCTCTTCCTGGACATTGAAACAAAGAAGACCAAAGTGCTGCAGTGCCAGACGGGCCAGGTGGGAGCCTTGGCAGTGAGTAGGAACCACCAAGTGCTGGCCTTTTCAGACCGCAAGCTGAATCCCTGCATATATATCTACACTTTTCCAGAATTGAATAAACTGACGGAATTAAAAGGTAACACTTTTTAATAAAAGAAGTGGTAACACTCCTCATCACCTTTTCATTAAAACAATGCTTAAATCCTCCAGTTTCTGAAAGGTGGCTTTTTTCATTAAACTTGCAAACCAATGTGTCAGGAAACTGTCTCATGACAAGATGCATGGGAAGCAGTGGAAAGAATTTTTCACTGCCAATAGTTCTAGTTAGTTTCCAGCTAGGGAGGAATATGACAATACAAAATGAAGCTGTTTTAAAGAGAAATTGAAAGAAATGCAATTAGTTTTATGAAAATATAGTCAGTACAACAAAGAAAATCATACTGCAGTAGGCTCCCAAGCAGACTGCTGAAAGCCGCATGGGGAAATCTGAGATGTGAGAAGAAGGAGGGGGTTTGCAGTTGAACTTTGGAGTCTGGGATCTAGTGTATATTTTTGCCTGCCTCATAATGGTTTTCTCCTTAGTTAAGTTGCTTACCCTATCCATGTTTCAGTTTCCTTCCCATTTAAACAAGGATCATACTACTTGCTTAGATCGTGTATATGAAAGAAATTATGACTGCACAGGATTTCACGGTATTTGGGGGAAAATACTTTACAAATTCAAGATATTATTGACAACATTTGAAAAAAGTCCAAGCAATGATTCATAGGGAACATTTTTATGATCAAACCAATAATCTGGAGAAATGCAAAGGAATTGGGGGCCTGAAGAATGTCTTTGAAGAATTAAAATGTGTATCACTGGTTTGTGATAGTGTCTGTGATAGTATACAGTAAGGCCTGGGGCAGTTAAAGACCATGTTCTTTATTCTTACATTTCAGGTAATGCTCAGTTGGACTACACTTTGCTTGCCTTTAGTTTCACAGGCCCATATCTAGCCAGTTACTCTTCAATCCCAGAATTTGCTCTTTCAATATGGTAAGAGTAAAAAAAAAA